>JBCEWB010086653.1:0-12624 GCA_039654565.1 Peronia peronii
TTTATGCAGTCTGCCAATGTAACCAGCTCGGTGCCAGCCTGGCTAGTGGATTCCTGACTTCAAAGGACGAAAGCTGACCAGCCAGCCATCAACGGAACCGAAGCTGCTTATGATGTGCAGCAAGTTCGATGTCACAGAGAGGCAAGAACTAGCACAGATTTCTCACCCTCCTATCTGCCCCAGCCCTCCTTGGTATCACATCAAAGCCATGCCTTTTGAAGAAACATTATATTCCATAAGGCCATCATAGGGGGGGAGGGGGGAGTACAGAAACGTGGAAGGAACAAAGCGAAGATATTGATAATGTTATTCCCTGTCCTAGATTGCTATAATTATTGATCCCGATCATGCTGGATTTCACCATAAATTCCTCTCTGGTTTCTCTTCATGTCACACTTTCACTGTCACATGTTGGTATACCATACATGTATATGATGTATATATGGTTTCTCCACCAGCTAAGAAGAGCAAGATCCACAGCAAATATACATGTAGACCAGAATATTCTGTGGCGTTTATATTCATCAGACTATCAAATAGATAATAATAATAGAGAGCATTTATATGGCGCTTATCCCCGTACAGTTCAGGCTCTAAGCGCTTTACAATCTGTTATTACCCCGACAGATCCAAAGAAAACATTCATAAACGTTCTCAGCTGCTTGGGAAGCATACAAGGCGGCTGCCTGTTAGACACTCAAATCCTTATCAATCTAACAATATCATTCACTGTCTATAGTCGGGTACCCATTCAAACCTGGTTGGAGTCAGGAAATGTGTGTAAATTGTCTTTCCCAAGGACAAAATGTCGGGACCTGTCAGGATTCGAACCCGGAACTTCAGATCCCGAGTCCAACGGCCCAACTGCTAGGCCACCGACACTACAGATCAAAGAATCAATTGTAAATAATGACTGAATTTTTCCATACATATTTCCTGGATTTTTGCCATGTTTAGAAATACTGGGCACTTGACAGTATGTGTAAATAACTGCTGTGGGCATAAATTCTTGGATTGAATACTGCAAAACAAGTTTTAGCAGTGATATGTAAAATCCCTGATTTATATCGAAAATCCCTGATTTTTTAAAGAGAAATTCCTGATTCGACCATGATGGGGTTGGCAACCCTGCATAGTACTGGGAGAGGGCTGGGAGCAGAGCAGATAAAGTTTTATTTTGAGATCTAAAATGAATGTTCTACATAGGATGGGGATATTATATTTGAAAGCAGGCTCAGTTTATTTTCAGTGGTTAATGCAGATCTAGAATGGTGGCAGGACAGCCATATGGCAATTGCACTCTAGATGTATTAGGTTACATGTACTTGTTAGAGTACTTAACATTATTTAATTTGTTTCTTTTAAGTTCCCAAGAAGTGGAGAAATAGATTCTAAGTACATAAATTCATAAATGGAATTCTCACTGTTACAACAGAACAATTGGTGTCTCACTTGGAAAGTCGGATAATTAGAAGAGCAAATTTGAAACTAAATTGTATTCTTGCAGTATTCGGCTGGGCAAAAGTACCTCTCATTTTACCCTTTGAGAGGTACATAATGATAAAAAAATAGTTTCCTGGGGGTTTCAAACAATTATTATATTTAGATTATGATTTTTTACATCAGTATGTTTAAGGTGCTGTGAAATTTGTGTAGATTTATTGATTTTTAGCACATTTACAGCTCAAAATGTGTTTTGTCCAGAGACTGTCACAAACTGCTGCTGGTTACAGGGTGAAAATTAAATGTAAAAAAAAATTAATTAATATCTCGGGAACTAATCAAGATATTGAAACAATTTAAAAAGCATAATCATCAGAAGCTCAGGCTTTATCTCTTGGGTCTGTTGTCATTGTCATATGTAAACTTTGAAATTTTCACTACAGTGCCTTTTTTAGGTGCTCTAATCTTTATTAATCTAAGTGTAAGGACATTTGACATATACTTGCACTGAATTATCTAAAATTTGCTTCACTACTAACATAGTGCTTATATCGCTGTTTTGGTTTCTATACAATTAACAAGGTGTTATATTATTTGAAACAGGCTAATATAGAATTTCATACATCATGGCAGTAAATCTCCCAAAGCCATTTAGCTTTCTAGCAAATTTCAGGTTGCCATTGTTATTTTCTGTTTCCACCATGTTTGCATGACCTGCCGGAAAATTTTGAAGAGTTCTGTTAAGATAGATGAAGCATTTAGTCAGTTGAAAGCACACAGATACTGGCACTTAATTTGTGAATTTAATTTTATATTGTGAATTAGATGAATTTGTTATCAATGTGTTGTCTATTTTGGGCAAGCTGATAGCAAATAGACATAAAACTTAATAGCCTAATTGTGTTTTTAGTAATGTTCAACAAATGCATTTCATTATTTCAATTCTCTTGAAAAGTTTTTTAGTACAAGAACCAATTATGATATTTCTTTTGTTCTGCAGGTATTCAGTGGATTGAAAATTTTGGCTGCCCATGATGAACAGATAAAAGATCTAAAGGAAATAGACTCCCCTGAAAAAATGGTAATATTGTTTCTGAAATTTGTTCAATGATAATTGTCCATTATCTGTAGGGTCGTGGGGAGGTTCGAATCCTGAGAATGATTTTTTGAATGCTTGAACTATGGACTTTGTAAGCTTCGAATGTGGATCCAGCATACTCAAGTTAGAGGAAAAGTGTGGAAAAGCATTTTTGTTTTGTAACTGGTTACCATGACAACACGGCCATCTTGGACTTTGTGTTGTGAAAATTAGCTATTTTCAAAAGCCTAAGGCTCCTAGAGCATTCAATATAATCGTCTGCAATTTGGCACAGTAGTGACATAGTTCTATATAAAAAAAAGTATGCATTTCAATGGTCTTGGGCACAAACCATCTAACTCCGCAATTGATGTTTTTGGACTTAGATGGTTTGGGCCCGAGACCATCAATTTGTTTTTTGGTTATATTATATGCCATACAATGTTTGTCATAAGTATTCTCTTTGAAATACAATGGAATGGTGTCGATGTCGGTATGGGAGTGAAAATCAGATCGACTCATCTGTAGTTCAACTCATCCGTATCTCACTAAAAACTACAAAACTAAAAATAATCACTACATGTACTTATTTGGAATGACCAATTATCGGGTGTTATAATGGTTACTTCCCCTTACGCATTCATTCATCAAGTATCAAATTTGATCTCTTCCATTCATTTTCAGTGAGGTCTATCTAACTTTTGATTGAATTTTAACATATTATCGATGCCCGTTGTCATTGGCTGTTTAAGTTTCACTTTCATGTAAACTGATAATATCCACTGCTCCCAATCCTGCCTCCTGAACATTCAACTCCACACGATCGCCTCACGTAGCTTCGTTGCCCTCCAATACTATCCTTGCCACTTCATGTTATAAAACACTGTACTTGGCCTTTTTAAAGATGATAAACATTACAAATGATGAGTCTATCAGTGGGCAGGACGGGGAGGGTGCAGTACATGTATTTCATTGTTCTCTCATCTCAATCTCAGTGGCATAGTGAAAGTGTAACTAGTTCTAATTGGACCGAGCAAATTCGCCATGATGAGAACAACAAAGGTTGGTTTCCGGGGGTTCCGCTAGGGGTAACATCCACATGTGAATCGCGGTGCAGTCAGAGAATTCCCCACATCAAAGACAATTGCTGACACGATGTTTCTTACCCTCTTATGCAAATTTACATCACACTTTCGCAGTGGGGAGGGGGGTGTGTGGTGTGAGCTCGAAGCATGGGCAATAGACAGGGGAGATTGTGGGTGAGATGTAAAAAGGAGGAGGAGACAATTAGTTTGACAGTTGTAGTTAAACTATAGTTGTTCTATCATGTTTGTTATGGGAGAAGCCTAAACAGAGAAGAAGCAGGGCTGTCAGAGTTCCGGGGATCTGTGAAAATCCAGGGTTCACGGTGGTCCGCAGTTCTGATGTGGCGCTCATGATTGTTGAAATCTACTAAAATTTTAAAAAATTTACAGTATTTTCTCTGCTAACAAATATCCATACAGAACCGTATCAGAGCAGGGTTATTGCCAGATTGGATTTATGTTGGCCTAGGTGAAAATGACTAATAAAATCATAGCACCACATGATAATATTTTACTCCTTTGGCATGTAAGAGAAATGCAAACCTGGCAGCTCGGCCCAAAAAGATCCCTAGCCACGTCGGGAAGGTGTTCTGAATCTCATCTTGTAGCCTACATAGCTAATGGAAAGGAGTGGAAGATTGGTGGATATTATAAATGTCATTAGTAATTACAGTTTAGAGTATTTTAAAAACTTGTTTTAAAGACTGCTTCTCCTGATTGTTCTGTGGGGGGCAAGTCCTAGATCTAGGTCTCACTTTAGATTTTCTTTCGTGATTAGACATCTATAAGATCTCAGTGTGGCCTGTCAGTGCGATCACTTAAATGGTTTGGTGTTTTTACATCAACTAGATTTATGCTATTGCTAGTCACTACTCTATTAGAATACAATTGAGATCTAGCTCTAGTTTAGTTGTATTGTATTAGGTGCACTTGTCTTGTGGGAGTACCATTCTGCCAATCAGTATTATTCATCATTGACATTAGTCTTGATTAGAATTTCTTTTATTGTTTTTCAGTATCACAAAGCATTCAGTTTGCTTTTGTGTGTAATTAGGTTTTTGTAGGATGAAATGTGAGTCGTATATATTATTTCGTATGCCGGCCAACTAAGTTCAGGGGTTGGCTCAATTTTGCACTGACAGCCCTGAGATGTATATCAAGCCGGGATTAGTTACATCGACTGAAGTGTTGTTTTTTCCTTTGATCTTATAAGGGCGGGGACAGGAGAAAAAGATTGACTCATTAGTGAATACAGATGAGTGGGTGTTGATTCATCAGAATGATTTTTAGTAAAGTTAAGAAGGGTCAGAACCGGTTCCATAAAAAAAGATCAACTCATCAGAAAATCGACATCAGGGTTCAACTCAGGTGTCGTCGACTGTATGTGGATTGATGGATTTGTATATTTTTCAGCTTTCCGCCAAATACCCCGTTTTCCCTTGAAAACATAAACAAAATTTAGAAAAAGGATGCATACTGTTAAAACACTTGCAGTGAAGTACATACACATGTATATTCAAAGTTTGAAGTCAGTTGGTTCAGAAATAAAAACCACAAGCCTGAAGAAAACAGTGAAAAAACATACATTTTGAGAAATTCACAATTGAATTTTCATAACTTTTTTATATAGTCTCCTAATGGTGCCCTGTTGGTGCCTAAAGCAGATGTTTTGGGCCCAAACCAGTATTTTTCTCATATCAGAAGAGGTAAAAGCATCTAAAAATAGCAAAATCCGATTTTGATATTTTGATTCCAAAGCCTCATTTTCAAGACAGGGTGATGTCCTGTTCAGTGTCTCACATTAACTGCAGTCATTTAATTCACTATTTAAGAGCAGTACTGATAACTAATCAATTTCATTACTTCCAGTAGTCATAATCATTCACCTTGTAAGATCAATAGTGATTTTTAGTGTATCGTTCATCCGTTAACATTGATTAAAGGAAATGAGGAGATTCCTGTCTTGCTCATTATCCATATTAACCATTGTTACCAGAGATTTGAATAACTTTCATCATCTGTGTTGTACAAGAGAAATTCTGATGGAACAAGTATGTTGGCTTTATAAACAGTGTTTATCAATGCTGAGAACTGAAAGGGATCAGTGAACCCTGAAATAGTGAGAATGCATAATGTGTTTCAGTTAATGTAATTCCTCTCTGCCAGGCTCAATACCTCGAACCACGACTACTTGGTGTGCTGGCCTTCTTTGATTCACAACTGATGAACTCCAATATCACCTTGGAAGATAAAGAACTGGTATGTTACACAATAAAGTCGGTGGTTATTTTATACGGTCTTGGGTTTTGATTATACAGTGAAGAAGACATTGTTTCCAATGAATTGAATCATTTCAGATTTGTAAAAGACTTGCCTTGTTGCTTGTTAAGAGAAGATCAATTCTTCATTTATATGGATAAGCGCCTTTTGGTATGAAAAAGTGTAGTTGTTCCACTTGATTTAGAGAGAACAAATGGATGAAGTCCTGCTATTGGTTAAAAAAGGGTTGGTGGATGAATCTGAAAATATGGAGATAGTAGTGAAATATTTGATGCCATACTCAGAATTAAAATACTACTCTGTTTTTGTTTTTTTGTTGTTTTTTTTTTTTTGCTAAGCAGCGATTCTGAGACAATGAGCCATTTTGACTGTCAGCCAGATTACTTCTCTTTACCAAGAGTTTATAGAAAAATCCCTTCTTGTCATGTTGTATGAAATATATGAAAAGATTCATGTTGTGAAAAATTTTTTTCCCTTGTAATAACTCTTAATAATAATTTTTGGCTTTTCATACTAAATTACAAGAGAAAAGGTGACGGGGTTTTTTTTTCCCCTCTTTGCAATGCTTGTGTCATACTTTTTCTACTTGGCAAAGAGAAGTAACTTAGCTGGCTGGAAAAAATGGTTCATTGATATATACGGAATATACAGTTTAGTGCTAATATTGCTACTGCTCGTGTGAAATATTTTCATGCTAATGATAGAGATATTATAATGTACTTTCAGGCCTTAAAGAGTGTAATATCCATTATTCATTTGATGGGATCCAAGCACATCTGCTCTATCCGACATAAAGTCATGAACACATTACGGTCAGTTTGTTGCCTTCCCATAATTTTATGTGAATGTTGCAGCAAATATAATTCTTATTACAGTGCATGAATTTACACGTCCTTCTTATGTTATATTGATTTCTAGATAGATGAAATTTATAACAAGTGCTGAATATTGTTGAATTTTAAAAAAATTTAGACTAGTAATCTTGAGCTCTTTCTGGTAGATTACATTGTTCTACTGCAAATTGGACACATCGACTGTGTATATCACAATATATGATTCTTTTTTCTTTGCTTTTCCAGACTAGGTTTGCAGTTTACAGAACCTTCATTTATGGAAATTTCATGCAGGGCTTGGAACTCCTTTGTCAGAAGGTACAAGTACTGAAAACATGGAGAAGAGTTCTGCATTCTGAGCCAACTGAAATAACTCTTGTTAAGAATTCCGCTTGAAAGTCATTAAGAAGAGAAGGGCCTCTTTATGTCTGTTTTGTGAGAGAATTTTCCCCTAGTTTTATCAGGGGCAATTGTTGATACAATAAATATTTTGATCCAACAGAATATAATTTCCTTATTGACTCCAGGATATCTTTAATCTCAGTTCCTCTAGGCCTACTAATTTTCTTTTTTATTATTACTATTTTTGTATACCCTGAGCTCAAAAACCTAATTCAACGCATGTGCATAATGTTATACTTTCAAAGTCAAATCAAGCAGTTTGGTAATGTGTTCATGTTCAAGCATGTTTTGAAAATGATTAGACATGGTATCATGTTTTGAAAAAGGATTGCCCTGTGAATTTTTTGCTGTTGAAAGTTATCCCTGATTTTACTGGAAAATGCCTGGTTTTCGTTCATAAAGTTCCTGAACAGGCCAAGTCGGGTTTGACAACCCTGTGAATGTTTGGCCTCATAAGTTCTGTTTTAGTATGATGTTCAGTGAAATCCAGCAGTGCAAATGTTTGTCTAGTAACTGTAGACAGAAATTTTTTCATCATAAAATGTGAACAGCAAAATGTTTGACCAGTAACTATGCCTAAAATATCTTTGTGACATGCTGAACAAAATGTTGATGTGTACAACTCCGACAATATTGTATACAAGGTAAGAATATTTTGCTTGTCTTCTTTTTATTCCTTTTTTTTTCACCCTACTTCTCAGCCTGGAGCTGCCTTTGCTGGGCACTCTAATGTCCCAGATTATTGCCACTCTCCTGCCCTTACTGCAGGCCCTACCTGGACAGGTGGGTGAGATCTTCAATTACATGATTGTAGAAAACAGGTGAGGAAGTGAATGCTTTGCTCTAGATTCATTTTAGTCATTGTTAGGCCCATGACCATTGTTGTTGGGGTGTCATATAGGAGACAGCAGTCAAGGATCTCATTGCTCTTGGTCTGTTGTTGTTCACAGCAGTGTGATGACAGTCTGACAACCATTATTTGACATTGTCAAGCTGAGCTCTCAGAGTCTGCCTCTTCTCGTTATAGTAATTTTGGCCAAAAACTGATTATTTCCATATCTGAATCAATGCTGGAAAGAGTAAATATGTAAGATCCTTGCCTCCCTGAAAACACTTCCTTGTTTTCTTCAGGTATTTAGTATTTTTTGAGGTCATTTACTTAGTTCCCTTTTTTGTGTCTCGTGAGTCATCATATTAATTTATGAGCTGATTCATTATCAAATTATCAGTGAGACCATTGATGAAAATAAGTTTTGTTTAAGATATTACTTGTTGCATGCAATATTTGATGTTCCTAGCCTAATCCCTTTATTACTATAACTGAATAATTGTGTATATTTTTCAGAACTGAATTGAAGATGCATTTCCAAGAAATCTATTTTCTTCCCGACATTCCAGAGTTGGCAGATGCCAATGAAGTTCTGAAACAATTTGGAGACAGTTCAAACAGGTACATTAATTGTGTACATTGTTTTGATACATTGTTTGGGATTGTTTTGATTCAGAATATGCATTAAACAACTTTATGTGAAACATCTCTTCCTCTTTTCTCCCTCCTTTTTTGATTTTCAGATTCTCACACTGCCATGTAGATGAAATGTATGCTTCTTGACCCCCTGTTTGCTATTGTTCGATTTTCAGATTGATTGATCATCTATTTTATTTCCCCTTTTCTGTCACCCAGTGCCTCAGATCTGAAGACTGTCTTGGCACATTCCATCAAAGGCATCAACCATGAGAGTTTAGATGTCAGAACTCATGCTCTGTCCAAGCTGAGAAAGATTCTCAAAGACAGACGGGTATTCTTTTTTTTTTTTTTTCAAAGACAGACGGGTATTCTTTTTTTTTTTTTGGTACATGCAAATGCTTTTCAAAGTGATGTTTGACCTAGTAAGTATGAGCATCGAAAACTTGAGTATGGTGGTGAGGAGCAGTTTACCATAGGTCATAGTTTGTCAATGATAGATGGTTCATCCAAGATATTCATGATTTATTAACGATTAGTATCCAAACAATGTGTATAAAATCATTCTTGTGATTCTCACAGGAACATTTTCAGGCCATCATTGTACGAATGATTTTCAGAATGCAAATTGAGGAATGCAATTTAAAGAACAATTCATGAATAACTAAAAGGTGATCAGGTGAAATGAATGAAATATTCGATTTTCCATATATGGAGTTTTTGGTGTCAGCAGAACAGGAAATACAGGTACTTTTTTACTTTGAAAAATTTACATAGCTATGACTGTTTTATGCTGTGAAATTCAATAAAATATATTTTTTTTTCAATGTTGCCCTCTCTGATATCCAAGTGATATCACTCAGTTTTACGACAATTCATGCGCTTCAAAGCAGCCACACAAACATTTTAACCCTTGCCATTAGGAAAAAGAAAAGAATATAAGGCTATACCGTATACTTTTTAAACTAGAGTGGAATTGTTTCACAGATGGAACTGAGCAACTATATTCTGAATAGTGAGCCGGCAGAGCCCATTCTAGCAGAACTGGTGACTGCTGTGAGTTTTTTCTTACATAAAGTCACAAGTGTAAATGTGGTGTAGTTTAGTCATAATCATTAAATTTGTCACTCTCATATGATTTTTTATTTATCATATTTTTTTAATCAATGTTCTTTCAGTAGCATACATTATATTAAAGATTTTATGTTTCACTATTGATAGCAAATTTATATCCCTCTAATTATGAAATCTGTTTTTTCTCAGCAAAAATACATGTTAAAACAACATTAAAAAAATGAGAAAAATGCCAAGCAGTTGCTTAACCTTCTAAAGTGTCAGAAGTAAACTATCAGGATATGTGTAATGACATTGATATTCATGTTTTAGAAATGTCAGTTTCTGCTCTATGTTGAAATAACATGAGTGTATGTTTCTAGACTCAGAAATGTTTGGAAGAAATTTCTAGTACTTAGTATGATGAGTGAATCTTTGACCAGTTAGCATATCTAAGGATAATATGACCATTTGTTTCGCAGTTTTGAAACTGCAGAATATCCATTTCCATCAATTTTATTATTTTAACAGCTTCTGAACGGATGCCGTGACATCGACTCCAGCGCCCAAATTCTATATGGCCAGTGTCTGGGAGAACTGGGAGCCATCGACCCTGGAAGGTCAGTTCTTAGTTTGTAGACTCTGTAGTCATAGCTGAATTCTTGGAAGTACTCTCACATTTAGGAAATAGCCATTTTTTTAACCCAAGAACTGTGAACCACATATTTATATGACAGGTAAAGCGAATTCCTAGCATGCAACGCCCGTGTTTATTAGTGGGGACTCCTTATTGTGCTTGGTATTTCTCACCATGTCACTTGAACTTGGGGTTTATCGGCCTCAGTTTTGTCAAGTTATCACCATAATAAGTATTATAATAAGCTCAATAGACACTCCTTCACAAGGTAAAGGAAACAGTGAGAAATTCCATGCCCAAAGATGAAATCTTCTTGAACGGAAGAGAAGAATAGAAATCAAAGGCTACATGACCACTCAGGTCCTGTCAAGTGGTCCGAAACTACAATCAAAAGAAACTATATGATGATGCGAGAGAGTATCAATACATGCAGTCTCTTTGTTTATACGATATTGAATAATAACGCAGACTCCCCTGACCACTTGACCCACTCAACAAGTTTCACATTGACCAGCGATCAAGCTGTTGAGAGTACAACTGAGCTATAGTTGCTATGAATGAAAGCTAAAATAGCCTCTATATCTATTGGTTTATATATCAGATAGCTCGTGCTCTCACTCTGTGCCATCATTAGATTACTTATATATATTTCTCTGTAGTCACTGCTGCCCCGTCAGCGTCAGCTGGTCTGATCTAATAAGAATAATCTAAGCCCACATGGTCACAGGGATAATAGCTTGCAGTTTACACTGAGATTCCATAACGTAATTGTAAATACACCACTATGTGAGGTGGTTTCGTCCAAGCAGTTACATCAGGTTATGAGCAAACCTGTAATGGGAATGGTCTGTGGGATGAGGGATGATAAAATTGGCACCCATATGAAATTGACATGTCTTTGTAAATACAATCTCTTCCCCTACCATTGGCTCATTGCAAATATTATTACATGTGAAGAAAGGGTGGAGTTAGGGGAGGGATTAGAGAAAGACATTGGTCAGCAAGGTGGTCAATCTGGGCCCTGCATTGTGTCACTTCGAAGCCAAGGCAGAGTCTCTATAGTCAGAATAAACACCCTGAGGCTAAGTACTAGTGCCGAGATCCAGACTGACAAGGCGCACCGCAGGGCATTATAGCCCTTAGGCTGGGTCACAGTTCTAGAGTTAATATTGATGAAAAAGGGAGAGACTGAGGGTTTTGAAAATATCATCTAATCCAAAACAGTGGCTTGTTTGAAGTAAGTGATATAATGATGCGTGGCACTCATCTAGCTATATTTCTTTTCGTTCATTTCTGTGGCACACTATATACATGTATGTTGAAATGTTATGAGCGAATGAATTGTTTGTTCTAATTCTGGGTCCTCAGATTGGATTTGGCAATGAAAAGTCCAGATGCAAAATTAGCTGGCTTCCAGGCAAGCGTGAATGATGACAGCTTTGCATTTGGCTTGATTAATGTCATTGTGAAAGCCTTTCTGGCAGCCACGGAACCTCGTGTCCAGGTAAGTGTAGAAATTAAAATTTTACAGAAAAAAATAACGTGTGAATGGTTTTACATGGCTACTGAGCATAATTCATGGCCGAATCATTTTTGATTTCTCAAGGTTTCTTTAGTGATCTTTATTCATGTTTGAGAAATTTTAGCGCAAGCTTAGCTCATTTTGTGGCAAGTAATTTTTTTTCAGATTGCTTTCTGCACACAAGTAATTTTTGATGTATTGGACTATTTTATGGTCATGTTAACAAAAAGCAGTATAAAATTCTTATTTTCAGGTACATTTTAATTCTGTTTGGAGAGAAATGAAACAAAATGGTTCTGCTACCTAGAGTTCTCTTTTCCGTCAGGCAATCATTATTAGGTATTTGTTTCTGCTGCCTCAAAGTTTGTTTACTCAGATGACCATGTTCCTTTTCCCCTCCCACTAAACCGCTATGCTGTCTAGATCTAGCAGAAGACCTGACGCTTGTAGATTTATTGGGTTGGCTATGATCCCTTTCAGTGCTTTTGTCAACATCTTGACCCATATCTGTATCAATAGGGTACTAAATTGTCATCAGAATTATCATCATTAATCTGACAGATTCATCACTGTCACTATCCAACATGTCAAAACTACATTTTCTCATCAAGGTGGATCTATATTTCAATACCACTGTCATTTCCGGACCATTCAAGTCAAGCTATGTTATATTAGAGTGCATTCCTTTCATTACTCCCACAAGGGATGTCACCAAAAAAAAACAAAACTACACCAACATCAGTAAGGTGTAATAATGGTTTGCGGGTGGTCAAAAAAGAACATGAAGAATGGGGAATCCCCATTCGCGGTATGGAATGAGTTGGGG
>JBCEWB010086664.1:0-12624 GCA_039654565.1 Peronia peronii
ACAGATAGATAGATAGATAGATAGATAGATAGATAGATAGATAGATAGATAGATAGATAGACAGATAGATAGATAGAAACGGGAGAAGATACAGAGATAGACTATGGACAATATCGTCGGAGGTATGAAATACAGGGAGATAGAAACAGAAACATTGAAGGTAGAAAGCGTGTCATGAAAGGACGTGGGCTTGCGTGCGTCTGTAGGTGGAAAAGAAGAATAAGATCCCGGTGCATGAGAGGAAGGAGGAGAGCTAGTAAGAATGTGAGAGAGATAGCGATAGGGAGAAACAGAGGTAGTAGAGAGAATCACAGATGTAGGATAGATATGTGACAGATTGGCGTTTGCGAATAAACAGAGTGGCATAACTATATCAACACTAGAACATCTACGGCTATACAATACCTAAGTTTCGCCTACTCACGAACGCCATCCTCTGTTAGTACAGAATCGTGAGTCGGTTCTTCCAGAGTATGCACTGCAGCTGATAAAAGGTATACACTGGCAAAGGTGGACAGAAGCATAGCATAGCGGCCGACACTTTCGCCATATGAACTACCTTTGTTGAAAAGATCGTAACTTCAACTTTCACCATAGGGGATTCTTAAGGTCAATGAGACATAGCACAATCCACCTCTCATAGCTAATATCCAATGCCCAGCTAAAGCTGTGCCTCAAGAAACAGTAGATTTGAAGCCAAAAAGGTCGGCAGAGGAAAAGATAGACTGACAACATTCAGGAATGGACAGAGAGAACATAAGCAAAGACTCGGGCGCTGGCCCACAACCATGACGGATGGAGAAGTCCACAGTTCATCAGGAGGGGTCTTATTGATCCCAGACGGAGTTTGTACCTAAGAAGATGATGTCATGCATGGCAATGACCTATCCCAATGTTGTTTATTCCTCTACAATATGAAAACCGTGAAGAACTGCTATGCTGCATCCCATGTCCCATTACCGTCGAAAAATGCCGTGGTTTATTCCAGAATTTATTTCCGATCAATCAAGACGTCAGTGAACTCTGGCAGGTAAAGATCAGGCATAATTACAGACCAGATTTCAAGGTACATGTTGACATTTTGAGAAACATGAAGTAAAATTTGACATAGCAACTTTAATTACCTTCTGGCACTGGAAAGCGATCCAGCAAATTAGGAAAGGCCATTGATTTTTCGGAAAGAAAATTGTACCCAGTTCATTTTTTAATTACTTATTTGACTTAATCGCATGAGGTGTAACTCATTGACTTGATAGAAAGAATCATTAATAGTTCAAATTTTAATCTTTCTATTCGTTCATCTTGCTATTTATCATTATAGTATGACATATGACCTCCTATTATTTATTTGTGGAAAGGCAGACATCCTTATCGTCACAAAAATTTCATGTTTCCGCCGACTGATTATTTACTGCATTTATAATCAGACTGAAAAATATATTTAACAATACTGGAGCTGAGATAAGTTGTTTTCGTAGAAGAACGTTTATATTACCAAGGTACAAATAATTTGAAATAATTCTTTTCTTAACAGTTCTTGTGATTCAGCATCTAGTTATGGTAGTCAAGAGTCACACAATTATACCTTGTCAGAGTTCGGGATGAGAACTACTTTATTTACGCGAATCGTCTTTTGCTCGTTTATGGAATAATCGAACAGTTATCGCATTCAACTGAGTCTTACACAACTCCAATTTGCTACGCTTCGAGTTAAATAAGAATTATTTATATAAACCATCAGCTATTCATGCATGTTACAACCGACGGGTAACTTAATTACGAGACAGAATGAAAAACAAATAAACTTTTGATAGGAAAAGCTGAAGAGCAAACCGAGTGTCTGTGAAACAGCGTTCTTGTTGATGAGTACAGATGCCACTGTGAAACTCATTGATGCCAATTTGTATTGCTCACGTATGTTTCATAGAGCATCTCAGCTCATCCTTCACTTCATATTACATTTTCTTTGGTTTCCTGTTATCTAGCTCCTATCCACTAACCTATTTGCCCATCACTATCGATAGCTATCTATCTACATTGCTTCCGTATCTCTTTTTCCTATCGATCTCAAGTTACAGACTAAGTTATGTGAATACCTACCAATCCATTCACTGTTTACGTTACTTATCTCCTTTGTTACTTCAGTGACTATCTGCCTGTCTCTCTTTCGAACTGCCTAACTATCTGTCTGTCTACTCGTCTGTCTCCCTCGTCAACTATCTACCTACCCACCTAACTAGCCACCTACCTATCTACTTACCTATGTACCACTTACTTACCTACCTACTTACTTACTGCCTATCTAACCACTTTCCCATCTACTGTTTTATCAACCTATGATTTGTGACTCTTAATCAATCTGAAAATCCATCTTTCTCTATGCCTCTTTATTCATTAACCCGTTTATTTATCACCTTTGTTGCCTTTTCTCCGTTCGTTCCTTTGATCATTTTTTTTTCGTCTACACCGTCCATATAATAATATTTCAAATTCTACCTACTTCACATCCACTCAGTCCACCCATGAAAGCCAACCACGGTACGCCCAGCTAGCTCAAACATCACCATCATTTACCCAATCATCGAAATGATAAATCACGACATACGACCTTTAAGAGCACGTCCCTCCTTGAATGAACGTTTCGCCGCCCCCGGCTCCAGGTAAGAGGGAAGCTGGGGAGGCCCGGGTCAGGCGTAATTTAAGAATCTATCCAGCTACACTCTGATGAATAGATAAATATGGAAGGTTATCAACATACCCATCACCTACCTCACCGCCTTGTGAGGAGCAGGAGGCGCGATCGCGGGTGCTACTCGTACATTCACGGAACGTTCCATTGAACGGCACAACTTGCTTTTGTAGTAAGCAGGAAATGCTCTGAGTTTAACATACAGAGCTCTTTCTGGCACTTAGGTACTCGTTCCATAGCATCTTTCATTGGCTTGTACCCATTCTTCTTCTCTTGATATCTGCTCGCATTCCTTGAAATTACTGTACAAAGCATCAGCATTTCTATTTCTGGCCATTCGTTGTTGTGAATAACATAATTTGAACAAGCAGCTCGGCGTTCGAAATTAATGTGTGATTTTACTAAGCCATGATTGCTCTGTATAAATATTATATTTTGACAGCCTTAATACACATACTGTATAGGGGGAAACTTGTGTGGATAAATGTCATTGATACCTTGATTGCGGCAATATGGCCATCTCTGCCCCGGTGTGTCGTCAGAGAAATGAAATCTCAAACTCCTGCTCTTTTATCTCACTATATCAATGGATCTATTGTTTTTGTTTGTTTGTTTTTTCCACACCATTACATATATATTTTTTTGTACATTTCAGACGATTTTTGTGTATCCTTTTTTATTTTCCAAGGCATGATTAAACACCAATATGACGCAATCTTTTAACAGACAGATAGATATCTAGGACAAGATACTGACATTTTTCTCTTTTCTGCACTTTTCCCCATTTCCAAATCGCCTCTCATCAATGCCACCTTCTTTTTTCTTACAATAAATTCTCTAATCTTGTTCTTTCTCCCTCTCTGTTTTCGCTCTTCTCACATCTTTCAATGAGTTATTATCCGCTCTTTAGTCTGGTATACACATTTTTGAGTAAATAATAACAACAGGAACAAAAATGTACGGTTCATGCTTATCTTACTCGGAAGTTCACTTTACGATCTTCTTGCCTTGCAACACTTTTTTATCATTTTCTTGCTGCGTTACAGCAAACATTTTTGTTTGTCTATTTGTTTGTTTTGCTTATAAGTCTGTTTAGTTTTTTTCTTGGACTCTTCCGTCTAAAGATGTCAAGACTCTGGAATAGCATGAAGGGATGGATCATCCAAAACCGCTCAGGTATTTTGGCAATGAAATTTCTAGAGATGCGCTTTGCTTCTCTTTGGGACAAGATTTACGACGGTGGGGCGGTCGGGCTGACTGGCGTTGCCGTGGGCTCAACTAGAGCTCGATCTGTTGCGCTGCAGTTTACTGTTATTGTTTATTGTTCATCTATTAACTCTGCTTGTGCACGTGTGGTTTGACATGTGAAAACTGCTGTTTCTTTGAGGACAAAGGCGGTGCAGAGACATTTCTATAGTGTATGGCTCGAGTTCAAACGATTAAAAAGCTTAAGAAAATAAAATTGTGGTATTTAGTTCGTTTTCCTTTTACTTAGAGAGAAGGGAGTCCATTCTTCCTCTGTTTGTTCATTTATTTATCTGTTTGTTTTATTACGATAGAGTTCGGGAGCAGGACTGGTACTATGTTTAATTTGTTTCTATTTGGTATTTTGTGTGTGTTTGTTTTTCATGTAAAATACTACTGCAGAACTTCACCCTGTGTAGCATCTGTGAACGATTTTGTACCTCAGCAACTGGTCGTTTCTTGCACATGACAGCCAGTCTTCTCATCCGTCGAATACGATGGGAGAACCCATCAACAATAACAAAAACAATAATAACACCAACAACAATAACAACAATTTATCGATAAAGCATACAAAAATATAATTCACACATAATCTTACATCAATTATATAGGGTAAATCTGGTTCCATTTTCTTTTTCATTCTCACTGTAGTACCACAGTCTGCTTGCTTGCTGCTTTTCTCTGCTGATGTTCTGTATACATTAATATAATTCTCCCCCCTTCTGATCCAACAGTTTTTCTGCCATGCATTCTTAGTGGCATAGATTTGTTTGTCCAAGATGTTGCATGACACTTCATTGGCGACGTGGTACAGGGAGGAAATACCGAGGGTTCTTCTGTGCTATCACATTTTAAGCGCTGGAGTCCAGCTCAGCTCTGCAGACTGCTGGAAAATCTATATCACTATATACAGTTTAAGTTTAAGTCTGGGACTCACAATTCTACTGTCAGATGTCAAGGACTAGTGTGACAATGGAAAAGCCACCTCTGTAACCTGGGCAGGAAGTTATCCCCTATGAGGTCACAGTGACCTACCGAAACATCCACAGGAAAAAGAGCAAACTAATCTGGGGAAATTTGCGTAATTCTCAACAGCCTGAGAGTCATCCATCGCGATTTAAATGAGCCCCTAGACTGGATATGCAAACAAACAGAGAGCAAAAAAATGAACACAATAGCCTGGGATGTCCTGAGGACCGGATTCAAACACTGCCCTAGGATAGATGTCACACTGACCTCTGATGAAGCCAGGAGATCGTAACATTCTGTCTATCTTAAGATTCGTTATTACAGTAGTATGTCGAACACTAGTGCTCCAACTGATTCCAAACTATAGCTGCAAGTTTTTTGCTCTGCTTTCTGTAAAGCGTCTGGACTAGAAGAAACTGCTCTCCTTACACGTCATCTCCAAAATCTTGAATGTTCTGATGACGATCATGAAGAATTTGAATAACGCAAAGCAATTTAATTTAGAATCCTTTTCATTAAAAAAGATGAATAAGAAGACAGTGCCATAAGTCTTCCGTGTATACTTACTAACAGAATGTTGTGAAGCGGGGTTTCAAAATTTCTGAGCGAAAAATAGAAGACCCAATGCCGATGCCGATGCCGGTCAGTATCTAAATCATCTAATGCTGTTCATTGTGAAGATTACATGCAATATTTTGGCGATCTGTTTTTTACTTGCAAGGTCAGACGGAAGTTTTGCTGTCTCTTTATTATTTCCATAAGACCATTCTTCTTTTGTCCTCGCCGCCCTGTCTTCAGCCTCATTACATTCTGCTAATGTGATTTTGTCAGAAATAACGAATCAGCGTCGAGGGCTTTTAAGTCAAGACCGGCCCGACTCAACGTTGTTCCACTCAAAAGAGGAAGAAAAGGATGGGCATTGTTGTGAAAACTGTCCCGATTAATCTGTTCAAATCTAACCTTGCATTAGACCCTCATCCACAGCCGCCTCAGCCTCTCAGTCTAGCCAGCATGCACGCAGATGACGCACACGTGCAGGTTCGCAATGCTAACACAAATGGTGAATACAAATGTTCCGAGCGCGCCTTTGTTTGTTTTCATTCCGCCCGCGTCCGGGGCAGATTTTCATATGCAGTGCAGAGGATGACACCGTTGTACACCCGACAAGAGGAGCATGTCATGCATTTTTGCACTTCCTTGCCGGGCCTCTTACAAATACAGTTTGTTTTTCTGCTTTATTTTCTTTCTCTTTTATACTTTTTTCCCCCAGTCGTTGTTGTTGCGTAATTTTTTTTCGGCTGCCATCTGCTCGTCACTGAAAAATGGATGACGACACATTTCAAAACGTTGAGGACCGTCAATTGATTTTTATATGAAAAAGAAAAATTAATTTTGTATATACCTAAGTGAACTTCACGTGCGCACATGGACTGTTCTATACAGCCATATCTACCTGAAGACGTTTTGTCAGAAAATAGATGTTATTGTTACTTACGTGCATTGCTTTCACTTTATGTAACATTGTGTTCAAAACCCGCATGTGTGCCGTCAGGTCAATTGGTTTTCCTTCCACCTCCATGGTAGACATCTATTGTACAAAACAATGTGAGCCTGATACATGAGGAGGGATAAGTCCATTTGAAGAGTTTTGAGAACAAGAATGAGCTTGAGAATCTGAGTCATTTTGAGAAAAACGAAAAAAAAAAAAAAAAGGTTGACATAACTTTGTTCTAGTTTTGATGAAGCCCATTGTTTAACTAAATGTTTGTTTACCTAGCCTTAATTGGGTACAAGGATGACGTTAATATAAATAAACAGCCTATTTTGTGTGGTTCCGCCTCAGTGCATAGTTGTTTCCAACAAAATGTGACTTAACTACGTTTTTGCACCAACGTTTTCAATTGTAGACATTCCTCTAGAACAGCTTGTCCTCCTGTGTCTCAAGTCAGCGTTCCTGGAAAGACACATTGGTCACTGCGTCTCTAGTCTAATTATGGAACGTCACTCCTTTCGATCCTTGTGCATACCGTGTTGTTGTTTCATGAGTTTTGCCGCTCACCAGAGAACTGGTTCACCTTAAATCATTCCACATAGGTAAAATTGGCTTACACCAGAATTCCCCAGTAAATGTCTCCCTACCTTTCACACCAGAGGGGTAAATCATCAGTCTCATCGGTCGCATCATTGTATGATACTTAACTTTGTCTCAGTTTCTATAGGTTGAAAATATGACCTGATCATGCCAAGAAGTTGTCTCTCTACAATGAAGATCTACAAGTCTTGTGCAGAGCACATACTTTTGAAGAAGAGACTATGATCAGACCCGTAATGCTCGAGCAAAGGTGTCATATACTCGATGAAATACTACTGATTAGAAATTTTGCAACCGATGAAAGGAAAATTGTGAAAATCTATGAATTCTGTGTAAAAAATCTGAGGCATAAATTGATGAAGTGATCTAGTGTCGACATAAATATTCTGAAAATGAAAAGGAAAAATGTGTGAAGATCGGCGAAATCTTAGGAGAAACACTTCAAGCGGAAACTCTGATCCGATATACTTTATGTAACAATGTCATTACAATAAAGATCGAATGTAATATTTTGACGTTATGCTTTCACTTGCTATGTATGCTGACAAGAGATGACGAGATAATTCATTCCCTCCCCCCCCCCCCCCGGCCCCCCAGAGGTTGAAAGGTAAACAAACACCATGCTTACAAGGTAACCCATTAATAAACGGAAATTTGGGAAATAGTTGTAAAGGCAAACAAAATTAATATGAAAACATGAATGCTGTTTAGAAACTACGATCAGAAATCTACTGTGTTCAACAAAGTTGTCACTCGCGAAATGAACTAGAGTTAAGTCGAAGTTTTCGAAATCTTACGGAACAAAAGCGTCGGGTCGTAAAATATTAATTATATTTAGCCAGAAAAATACACAAAGCTTCAAGAAAATATTATTTTGAACAATCCATATTCAAAATGTGCTGAAATTTACTGCCTGCGTGATTAAAATATTCAAATCTCTTCATTTCGAACTCACGTAATGCAATTTTTGCAAGCACATGACAATAAAAGTCCTTGAAATTACATGCAAATTAAACACGCCGGGGCTTGAGACACAAGAGACACAAAGCCTGGAGTACTCGGAGAAGGCCACTGATTTTTTTCCCTTCAAGTTATGCGTAGCCTTAACCCTAAAATTGCAAGCTGAAACTGTCAGAATGCCCAAACTGTTACAACAATACTTAATTTCTGTTCAAGAAATAACTTTGACGCCTAAAAACATTACACTGACTGTCATTTTGGACATTGATTTAAAGTAAAATAGAATTTATAGCACGAGTCCTTTCCCAGACCGAATGTTCAACACTTATAGGGTTAAAGGTGTGAACTAATGTGAAATTAATGGAGTCACGCACAAAAAAAAACTGTCCAAAAAGCACGAATTGATAACAAACGATCGGGACAATCTCTGCTTTTGTTTTCTATGTTGTTGTTGCTACTGCTGTTGTTAATATTATTGTTGTTGTTGTTGTTATTGTTGTTGTTGTTGTTTCTTTCAGTTAGAGAAGGAAATACATGCACACGGCTGTATGATCGCAAACCTTCAGATGTTGTTGTGAGAGTGGTTGGCATTGTTGTATTTATTTGATGCTATCATTTCGTAATTCTGATCCATTTTTTTTTCCTGATTAAAATTGTTACTAATATCATTTATTTTCTGTGACCTCTCTCTCTCTCTCTCTCTTTCTTTCTTTCTTTCTCTGTCTCTCACTCTCCTTCTCTCTCTCCCTTCTCGCCATTTATATTTACAAGTGCTAGAAATGTACACAAGTAAAAGAAAAAGAGAAAAACCTCTTTACTGTTTCACCATTGCGCAGTTGAAAACATTTCTATACTTTATCAAATTCAAATAACACAACGCCCACCTACACCACAAATCTGCAACAAAACCAATAAAAGGCTTATGGACTCGAAAACAACTGACTGTATCCATATGAAATTTAGCACACAACATTGTTGCATAATGATCTGTGTTTCTATTTACATAAAGCCGAAGAAAGCGTACTATGTTTCGTGTTATCCCAAAAAGACGATAATAATTGAATAGTAAACTAGCGACAGTATTTGATTCGAATTGTAGGTTCAACAGAATGACGCGTTCAAAACACCAAACACGTTTTCTTTGAATGACATTCAGTTTAATCATCCAAAATACCAACACCGAGGTGTGCACGCTAGCCAAACACTTTAGGTCGCAGGGCAGTATCGGTTGACCTATAGTAAAAAACTCTCCTCTAATAAAATATTGAATTCACTATAGACTTAGAACATATTTTTTTTCAATTACTACATTAGGGCTGTATTAGAAAAAAAAAACGAGAGAAAGAACGAAAAAAACAAAAAGAGTGGCAAATAAGAAGATCAAAAGACCAGTCCAAGTTTCCTCATCCACAGGAGATCGGGACGATTAAGTATAATCTACACTACAAATCAGCAACAAAACCCACAAAAGGCTCATGAACTCGTAAACTGCTGAATGTATTCATCTGAAATTTGGCGCACAAAATTGTTGCATAATCTTCTGTGTTTCTACTTACATAAACCCGAAAAAAGCTTATTGTGTTTGATGTTACTCTAAAGAGGCGATAATAATTGAATAGTAAACTCGCGAGAGTGTTTGATCTGAATTGTACGTTCGATAGAATGACGCGTTCAAAACACTAAATGCGTTTTCTTAAAATAACATTCAGTGTAATTATCCAAAATATCAACATTAAGATGCGCACGCTTGTCATGTACTTGAGCTGCAGGGCAGTAATGGTTTTACCTATATTTAAAAAATCTCCCACGAAGGTCGTGGGTTCTCTTTTAGTTACATATATAAACATGGTAATATTATTAATATGTAAAAGTAATATCAAATTGGAAGCATACGGACATTTTAATGTTTTTTTCTCTCTTTTTTCTTATCAATATCCATGGCCATGACAGGAACATTAAGAGGTAGGTCTAGTGAGAAACAAAGAGCTGGAAGAAAACATCAATTTTAATTCTGTTATTTATGATTCAAATAACGAGGGAAAAATCTTGTTTGAATCATGAAAAACCGAAAATTCTGAAAAATTTACCAGAAAGTGAGAAAATGTATTCTTCTCATCGTTATAATGTTTAAATTCTTTTTTCCTTCACATGTTTTAAACAACGGGAGTAAAAGTTTTTTGTTTTGTTTTTTTTTTTTCTTTACAGCTATACTCTTATACTTTACAAAGGGAGATAACCTAGCTGGCTGAAAAAAAAATGACTCACTGCTGAAGCCCGACAAAATTCTAAGTAACAAGAGATAGCTGAGACAGTTCCTTGACTATAAAGAGGTTGAACGGTTCTAATAAATTATGCTACGATATCCGAAGCCGAATAATAATCAGAAGCAATATAAAATATGCATTAGAGAAGTAGTTTGTGTGGATAAGCAAGATCAAAGCTAAATGCACAGCACCTATTAAAAATATTATTTTGCACACACACAAACACACGCATACACAATATTCACACGGACATACATGAAGACACACAGACTGTAACAGAAATATCATCACGTGCTAGGGACAATTGCATATTGTGACCCAACTCGGAAGAAAAAAAATGCATAGTCCCGCCGCTCAATTAGAAGGCGCAAATTCAATATTTTACCTCGAACAGCAAGAAATTCAACAAGTTAAAAACAATAGTTATTCCATTCATTGCAAACTTACTCCTTTTTTTTTTTCATTACCACAGGCCAGCTAGCAAGCTTGTAACTTACTTCACGATCTAAAAAGTTATTGTTCGGCTTATCCCTGCGTCCGTGCTACAGGCTTGCGCAGTTCGCACGAACATTTTGATGTGTATGCGCCAAATATTATAGTCTGCTGGAAATCTTCTGTCCCATCTCTTCAGGTATCTCTGACCTAGTCTGACTTTTAAATAAATGTTTTATTTTCCCTGAGAACGATGTTCTAAAAACTTTCTGATTTACTTTTGCTATCTGACTTTAAATAAGTGATGAGCAATACATGCCTGAAAGTAAAGCGGTGCAACAGAATGTCTTTTCATAAATATTGTGGAAAGTTAAATTTCAATTGGTGGGTTGTTAATTAAAATGTGCCGTTTTGTCAAAGTTTGCAAGAATTCAGGTATCTGGCTCACTTAGTGAGACAACCCATCTCTCTCTCTCTCACTCTCTCTCTCTCTCTCTCTCTTAAGTGCTTATTTACAAGGTATTATCAGCCAGCCGAAATGACAATGCGCTGGTTAATACTGCTGATTTTTCTGGAAATTTAGTGCGGCTATGGGGGAAGGGGAGAGAAAGGGAGGGAGATGCGAATGGGGCGCGAGGGGGCGAAGAAAGATAAAAGTTCATGACAAAACAGTTTCGTCGTATTCTTCAGACTGAAGTTGCACAATCATAAGCTGCTTTCTCAAACAAAAATATAGGAGGGAAAAAAAAAAAACGATGTTTAAACTTATGAATTTTTACTAACAAGTACCGAGAGAATGGATGACCCTACACAGCCAAGGCCACAGAAAAACTTCAGAGCTTCAGTGTCTGAGCAATAACATTTTGAATTATTATGCAATGACTAAAGAAGCGCATTTTGAACCCTTCAGTCTGTGTGCAACATTCAAATGATATCTTAACGGTTTCGCTATCAGATTTGTTTGTTTGTGTTGGGGTTTAACGACACATCAGCACGATCACAGCTGCATTGTGCCAAACACGGTAAGATATGTTTACACATCAAAAAGGTCGATCAAGTATATATTAAGTGCAATACTGTATGGACGATGCATTTACGAGTTGTAAAAGGAATATCAAAACGTGTGTACACCTGGACAATCAGATAATGAACTGTGAAACTGACAAGGGACGGATATGGTCCTCTTAAGATGGCATGCAATTGCACCACAGATGACACACTGCGCCACAGAGGGTTACAGTGAAAGAAATAATAAATATTACTATGAAGGGGAGGTAGGAAATGGGCGCTTGAGGATGGAGGTGATAGACACTTTAAGGTACATAACTCTAGAGAACAGGTAGCAGTTATAATACACACTTCAGTCAGCACGCAAAAAAAAAAAAAATCCCAAATTCAACTTATGCACGACATCATTGTGACCGGAAGATAATCAATATAAGTAATGCGCATAGATTCAATAAACCACAAACCCGCACATAGTGCTAAAGACGTCCACAGGTTAATTATAATGGTCGGCACAAACAAACATCAATGACACATCAAACAAACAAACGTTTTGTTATTGTTGTTATTTTTTTTTGTCCAGGATGTTGTTTTCAACCTGTATATTCGCTTTATATCCAGTGTACCGGTAAACAACACTGAAAATTCTGTACCTCTCTATCCAGCTCTCAGTTATTTTGTCATTATGGATCATGTCATATCCTGTGATTTTCTTGCTTTGTCCAACCATGCAGGCCCAAGCTGTGCAATGCTGTATATATATATTCGAACAATGTTGCGGATTTCTTGTCTCAGCATGGACACTGAAAATGCCAACAGCACATTGATTTTTTTTTTGTGCTTTAAATACTTAATTGAATAATTGCTGGTTATTTTCAGACCTTCTCACTTCGCTATCTATCTATCTATCTATCTATCTATCTATCTATCTATCTATCTATCTATCTATCTATCTATCTATCTAT
>JBCEWB010086695.1:0-12623 GCA_039654565.1 Peronia peronii
TATCTATCTATCTATCTATCTATCTATCTATCTATCTATCTATCTATCTATCTATCTATCTATCTATCTATCTAAAGAGATTCAATTGTGTTATTTCAACATGTTTGTCCTGTCTGAGACATTATTTTGTCACCGCACACTTCCAACATCAGTCGATAGTCTTTAAGTGCATCTTTTAGACTATGTGCTCCTGTGGTTTTTCCCTCTTTCCTTATGCACAGGAGTTGGCTGAATATCTGTTGGGATGACCACTACCATGTACTCGATGGAGCTGATCACTACCAGGGATAATTTTCCTCATCTCGGTTTAAAGACAATGTCTTACAAGCTACTGATATTGCAACAGACTTAGAACCAGTGCATGGTTGTATCAATTGTGTCGTTTTCTGTCTAAAAACGTGTGCAGATCACATTACATCGAACGGATATTATGTTGTGCAATGCATGACTCAAAGATGACACGTTTAAAGCTATACCAGATATATATCGGCAGTTCTTTTTATCACTAGAAAACAACAACAACAACAACAACAACAACAACAACAACAACAACAACAGCACCAACAACAACAATCGTAGGAATTGAAATAACCGATTGCGATTTAAATTTCAGATCTTATCCCAACTATGTAAAATGATATCCTTTGCTTGAGATACCGCAGAAAAAAAACCGAATCCTCTCAGGCCTTATGAGTTAAACTAGTGATTAGATATTACAAAGTGTTGTCAAATCATAAGTAAGTATAAAAGCTCGCTATCATTTCTACAAAGATGCCAATACTTAAACAGACAAAATGTTATGCATGCAATGCATGCTTAACAAAAACAAACAAATAAAAACAAAACGTAAACAGAAATTCTGACATAATTTTTCGTTTTTTAATCACTGATTTTATATTGAATATTCAGCTACAGTGATGTAGATGGATATATTATTACTTTAAGTTAGAACTGGCTTGATATAAGTGTTGTTGTTTGTCATCTTTAATTTTATGTTATTTTCAGAACATGTAAAGTTTTCAGATATCAGATGTTTCACATAATCACATATTTGTCCTCCCTTTTTGTTTATGTTATAATATTGTTATGGCATACACAGTACATTTACAATACTCTTGTTTACAAAATGTTCAAAAATAATATTTGAATTATAATTGTCGTACATGTTGCTTTTTATTACATCTTGCCCAATACGGTTTGCTTTTATAGCACTAAAAGATTTGTAATAAGATACTCATTTAGAGAAGTATATGATACACAATTAGATAATAATATGATACTCATTTAGATAAGAATATGATACTCATTTAGATAAGGATATGATTCTCAAATAGATAATCATATGATACTCATTTAGATACTGTCTTCCCATTGCCTTTTGGCTCAATTTAAACTTTATAAGATTACTCCTTATCAATACATTTTTGTGTGTCATTCTTATTGTCAACAATTAAAAGTAAATTTCATCTTTTTATCATCCTGGTTTTTTTTTTTAATTTAAAAAAAATACAGTAAATGCGTACAGTGAAGATAAGTTCAAATTTCATTCTGAAGAATAAGATATCAGAGCTTGATGTCAAGTAAATTGCTACCTTTCTGGACCCAGAGATGTGGACTATAATAGCTGTAAATATCTGTTCTTCAGAATTGGCTATATTGTTTCATACACAGTGAGTATCATTCACAATGCACATTGTGACATTTTATAAGCAAGCTGTAAGCCACAAATTGCATGTACTGCCTTCAAGGTCAAGTACTGGAAATTCCCATGCAATATTCATTAGCGGTTTTATACATCAGAAAACATTCTGTGTCAAGCTATTGCTGGCCTGTTTGTTGGCATTATATCCAAACATATGTTTGACACAAATTGAAGTGGGCTCGAAGTCAATACATGTTTTGCAACATTCCTGTAATACTGAATAGTCAGTGTCAGTGTAAGGAATATGAGCAACAACTTTGATGACGTAGCTTATTTTATAAAGTAAATCCACCGCGGCACCATATTAACCATGCTCAATAAAACATGATAAACTCATTTTGTTTTTAAAGAAAGTTGTATTGATCCATTTTTCTTCACTGTGAGTTCTGCGTCTCTGCAGAGAACTAAAGAGAACAAATTGTAAAACACGTATTTACTGTCTGTATAAAAAAAAAAAAAAGCGATTTCAGACTATCCATTTCACATTTTCACCAACTGAAACAACAAACAAGAAAAATTAACTCAACATGAATTACAGAACAAATTAGAACTAACCATATCAACAAGACATAGCTATGCATCATTCACCCATTTATTAAACAATCGCACATTCTGTTACATAAATAAGATTGCCCAATCTGGTTAATAGTAGTTTTGTTTTATTTTGTTTTGTTGTGCTTTTCTAAAAGCAGATTAGTCTGAAACTGAGACAGACATCTTCAAAGTCTGAGATTTGTAAAAATTCACAATAATGTTCTTAATATACCAAGAAGAGGAATATTACTAATAACCTTTCCCCAGCTACTGCTACCAGTTACCTTAGGTTGGTAACTGAAGTATTTATCGGCAGTATATTTATTTTCATAATAATACATGGACATTGGCCGTATCCATTCTAAAAAACAACATAAAAAACAAACAAGCAAACAAACAAACAAACAAACAAAGAAATGTATTAGTGAAACTCGCTTGTGCGACCTCCTGGACATAAAAAATAGCAGCTGATTTTACACTTCATTTATTTACTTATCCAAAAACATTCATTTTCCAAATTATTTAATAATGGACCTAGCATAAAGAAGAAAGAGAAAATCATCTAGTTATCAGATAATAGCTATTGCAGTTTTGTCAATCTAGAAGGGATATCTAAGGCTGTTCATGACGATTCAAATGATATTGTCTTTCGACAACAGTTTGAATATTTCATCTCAAGGATATTGTATGCCTGAAGCAAAAGAAAAATGAACCAGTGATACATAGTTGATCTTGCTCTACCACTTGAATAGCTCCACTGCCAGCACCCGTCTTACTTGGTTGTTTCTTCTGCTGGTAAACATAAGTGACTTTTAATTAAATATTCAGTCAGACAGAATTACCGCTACCCAGACTGTGATTGTTTTTCAGACACAGAAGCTGCAACTACAAGATCTATGTATCGGAAACGATTTCCTAAAAATGCAACGCCTTTGGCTGGCAGCGGAAGGATGGAGGCCCTCTCAATTCCCTCAGTATTGTTATTCTGCTGTTTTTGTCTCTTGAGAAGGCAGAGGAAAAATCCTAAGAATCCATCTTTGTATGGATCCATTCCGTATTTGTGTTTACTTCCGTGTTTCTAGTGTGACCCTGCGAACTCGGAGGTCAAAAAAAGTGTGGGCGCCAAACAAACCGTAATTAGCTCTCGGCCTCTAGATCTACCAGTATAGGTTTGTTGAACCAAAGTCTGGAAAACAGTTTGGGCTGTGATTTCCACAAACCAGCTGTCTAGATCAGACATCACAAGCACTCACTACTAAAAAAGATAGATCTTGATCTAGATCTACAACTAATCAATTGAGAGGATCATTCAATATCTACGCTACGGGAGCGATGACAGCGATGACTGTGTAGAGATCTAGCCTCTACACAGCTCAACAGTTCAAGGTGAGCTGGTTGAAAACAGTTGAAACTTCATCTTCGCTAAAAGTAGTGTTTGGCTATAGATTCTAGTCTGTATGGCTTCCTAAGTCAAGTCCAGAGATGCAATTGGTTAGATTAAACGATAAATTTCACCACAGTCCACGCACTTGATAATGATAGGCTATCATCTCTAAGGTTTAAGTCTAGATCTAGATCTGGATCTAGGTCTAGATCTAGATTTCTAGATCTTGATTGATCTCAACATTGATCTAGAGTCTAGATTTAGCTCTTGATAGTACATATATGTCAATTCTATTGTAATTAGATCTAGATCTAGGTCTAGTGAATTCAAAATACACTATATCACTTGATAGATAGAATCGGATCTAGATCTATATCTTTATCTAGTGTCTAGACCTTAAAGAGTTTTCAATTCAGCTTTTCTTGTATTCTTCGTTTTTTACTAAATATACTAAATGTATCTTGTTTCCATGTTCTGTTAAAATCCAGCTCTGCCCTCATTGTCACTTCCAGGTGTTGTGACAAGTTTTTCTTAAAATTAATAGCACAGTTCCTGCATATAAAATACATTTGAGAGACTGTCTGATGGTCCCTGAGATGAAATTTGGTTGGATTTACATGATGTATCACAGGTTTAAGAAAAAGAATGCAACTGAAAAAAAAAAAAGATTGAGATCTTGCAATTTAATTGACTGTGAAATGCTGACATTATAGTCCTAAAGTGGGCAAGAAAAAAATTTAAATATATTTTAAAAATGCAAAAGTTTATTTTTTTAAAAAAAAATGCATGCACGCATACACACATACTCTCTTCTTTTGTGGCCAAAAATTTAGATTCAGCATGCAAATCCAGCATTGTTTAAATCTGTAAATTGCTGTTGCAAATGGATGTGATATGCCTTGTGCCATATTTGGTGACATTTAAAATCTTAAATGACAGTTAGATCTAAATCTAGTACTGAAATCCTTATATGGCATGTCATTTTCTCAAGCATTTATTTACACTTAGTTAAAAGTACAACAAGCACCAAATGTCTGTGAAAAGCGTTGCTTTTGTTTTCGTACAAATTGGGTGTGTGCTATGATGATATGAAAAGGCCAATGTTATTGAACTTAAAAAAAAAATTATTCTAGATTACAATATCATCAGTGTAGAAAACAAACAATTCAGTGCACAGTCAAACTCAATTAAAGGTTGTTTAAAATCAGTTAAACAGAGAACATATAGTTTTTAAAAAATGACCAGTGATTTAGTTTGTACAATTACAATAAAATAATTAAATAAGTGACTTTGTCACTTTATCAGTATCTCTACACTAAACCCTGCTTTAAAACTTGAAGCTTGAACATTATATAGCTTTTGTCACCCAGCCATAGAAACTCTCAAATAGCTGTCGATAGAAAGTTAATGAAGAATTCGTTTAAAACATTGATAACAATGAAACCAGAAAAAAAAAAAAAAAACTCTTCATTTCACATCTACAGATGTGCACATTAAGAAAGCAAAAGCATTAACTAATTAAGTGTCTCTTTTATTGTTGATAAAAATCAATGCATATTTGTACATCCTAGAATATACATGTGTGTGCTAAAAGAAAAAAAAAAAACGGAAATGCACAGACTTATAGAAAAGTATTTTTTCTTTTTTCTTTTCTGAACTGAGACCAGATTATGTTGGCAGTTCAGCTATTTTAACAACAGAGTTTTAGTTTTACAAGTACAAGAAGTCTAGCTAGCCGGTTAGCTGATCAAATGACTACGTTTAAGTAGAACTTGAGATAGAGTTTAGAATGCAAAATCGAAATCTATATCTATTTTGTAATATGATTAGTTGTGCTGGTGACAATATTAAATTGTTTCACTCAGTTATGTAAAATAGATTAATTGTATAGATCTAGATCTAGCTGAATATGATGACACACCTAGATCTACTGCTTTGAATTTAAAATGAAGCCTAGACTTAAGCCAAAGCCGTTTATGACCATGACTTGACTTAGGATTTACATAAATTAGATGGCCGATAGACTCCACTGATGACAACCAATTTATTTCGGCAATAGAGATTTACAAATATACGAAATAGGTTACTGATAGACCAGATAGCTGATTACTTAACGGATACATTTATATTGATCGAGATCTAAATAGATTTAGATCTAGATCTAAACTTATTTAGGCTAGAACTCAGGCCGAAATGAAACTGGATCTAGATCTAGACTCTAGATTTAAAACAATAGATGGAGATCTATATCTATTTTGTCATAAAAATAAGACTTTAAGAACGCAATGCTGCACAAGATTTCATGATGAGATTTAGAGTTTTAAAATATCCCAAAAGTACTACAAATTTACTCAGACTTTAAATCCTTAATATTTAGCCCTAGATAGAAAGATCTAGATCTAGAATTTAAATCGAGATCTAAACATAGAGCTCGGTCTAGACGATGTCAGGCATCAATTTTAGATCGATTTTCAGCAATTACCGTGGATTCTGATATAATACTATTTGATATAATATACTGATCTTTCATTCAATAGGGCAATATGACCAGCCTTATATACTGGACCCCAAAACGTCAGACCTACCTTGAATTGTTGTGCTGCGATCATCTAGATCTGGATCTAGACTCTAGATCTAGACTAGATATTGGTCTCGCACATTGTTGGCCACAAGGTCAGCAAACATAATGGGTAGAATTAACTTGCTATAACATTTCGTTGCGCTGATGTGTAAGATATTGATTTTTACTCAATATGTAGTCTTCGAGGTTGGGCTCAGGCAATTTTCCTCTTCAGCCATTGCCGTGTAAACAAAACGATTACGCGGACGTGTGACGTCAGAATCCCCGCTCTATGTTTAGATTCAGACCTGCATGAACTTTGTCGGGTGAATAAACACAGCTCAATCAGTGGGCGTGCATGATTTCTGCAGTGCAAAATGCTATAACTAAAAGCCTTGTGCTTATTATCTCCAAGACATGGCATATGTTTATTAAACAGTAAGTACTTTGCTGTCTTCTTCTCAACTTATTCCGTTTTTCAGTTTTACTCTTGCGAGACTTGCCGGGACTGCATCACTGCTGTACAGATCTGTCAGAATACCAAGTCTGTCTAAATGTAAGTCTCAAAGTACGTTCGTGAAGTTAGCGACGTCACCTCAGTCAGGCTGACATGTAAATCAAAGACTGGCTGATAAGTTTATTCTGTCCATTTTTTTCTCTTCTACTTTGATTCTAGAGGAACACAACTGAGGATAAAGTATCTTAGCCAAGATCGGCTGCACGAGGTTCCCGATGCCATTTTACTCAATTTGGCTCAAGGACATACACATTGTTCTCTTTGAAATGCTTCCAGAATTCTCAGAAAAAAAAAGAACTTGAAAGAAATTCCACTGTCTGATTATAAACAGATAATTCTGACTCGAAATCTGAAGTAGAAGCATTTATGATAATGAACATTCAAATATATCATAGACTATTCTGCCTGTGTGTAAATATTTCAAAGTCCAAAGCCACAGCCTAAATATTTATTACAGCGTTATGCAATTGTGTACAAACGGTTTTTGAATGGGAACCGACTATGTTGGACTAACTCATGTATCCTGTCATTTGTTAGAAGATACATATCATTTTGTTGTGGTTTTCATCAGTGAAAGATTTGTTAATGAACTTCGCACGCAAGAAATCACATGCATAATTATAGTCCTGTTCGTTTCTTTTTTCTTTTTTTTTTCCTAACTTAGATTTATTTTTTTAATGCTTGCATCTTTATGTCTCTGTTCCATTCTTTTCATTTCCCCTTCATTTTTGTCCCCTGCCTCTCCTCCCCTCTATCCTTTCTTGGCACTTTAAAAAGCAATCTTTCCAAAGGCATTCACTACCAGAAGTGGACTGATGTGGTGGCATGAGAACGTCAATACTATCGTATTTCAATGTTTATGTTCAGTAAACATTTTTGTGGTTACATGATGAGCCTTTGTTTGTCAAGTCAAAACAAATTCCGTGAGAGACAATAACATCAATTGCCATCAGAAGAGCTTGTACACAATCACTGTCCTAGTGAAACTTCTCTTCTCTGTCTTTTTACTCTTACAGTTGCGGTTTATAGTCTCCAAAGTTTATGTTCTGTCAAATTCTCCGTAAATGTTGACAATGGCGTCAAAGAAAACATATTTTGTGAATATCTCTCCGTGTGTCTATCTCTGAGGTTGTCTGCCGGTCATTCTGTCTGACATACTTCTTTTCTTTCTTTTTTTTTTTGTTGTTTTGTTTATGTTTTTCGTTCTTTCTCTCTCTCTCTCTCTCTCCTTTTAACTACTTATCAGATTAGTACTTATATATAGTACTTATAACCTTCATACGTACCCCCGTTCCTACCTCCCTACCTATATCCTTACCCACATACCTATCTACCTAACTACCAACATACCTGTGTACTTACTTGCGTGAGTCTGTACCTACCGTCTACCCACTATATCAACCTATCCACATATACATATTTCTCTATCTACCCACTTATATCCTATGTTGGGAGAAGAGAGAATAGCACTCTTCCCTATTCCTCTGTCTGCATCAATAGGGAAATAAAAAAGGTTTATACCGAGCGCAGTGGAACGGCCAAGAGAAAAAGACGGGAGGCGGGTTGGGGGGGGGGGGGGGGGGTAGAACGAAGAAGATGAAGAGAAGTTATAAGTTTGATGTCGTTCTTTTAATAATTACAGAGCTAGATATGAGATATCTCCAATTTCTATCGATCTTACCTTGCAAAGAGAGCAACAATTAAATTATGTTAACCAATTTTCTACTTGAGCACTCCAGGAGGGTGCAAATTACTAATAGCCTGAGTTAGTATGGAAATAATATAAAATTATATATGATATCATTTTTTATTTGATTCACTTCTTTGATGATCTTTTCAGTTGTGTAAATTTTAATCGTAGTTATTTAACTTAAGTTTCACGCGCCATTTTGTGTGCACCAACACGTTATTAGACAAAATCAATCAGACTGCGACTCCCTCACACAGGTAGGCATAATTTGTTATCTTTAAGTGAAATTTCGACAATAGATATATATTTACGTAACCAAAAGATTTGTGTTTACCGGTGAATAAGAGTTTTTGCTGAACTGCTTATTTCCCACTGCACTTTTTTTCCAGTTTGCCTATGTCCCCTGGTACGGTGCACTAGCAATGGAAGGGGACCTCCACGTCAAACTGATATGTCATGAGTCAAAACTATATAGATCAAATTTCTAACTACGTTATTCATACATGCATACTACATATTTCACTCTAACATTATGATGGTCGTATATAAGGGATCTGGATTGCTCTACATATTAAGATTTCTAAATATAGGTCTGTTCTCTGTGCAGAAAAGATAAAAGGATCTTACTGTTCACTATGGGTGTGCCTTGTGACAAGTCGGGAAGGTGTTATACATTTTTATCGACAAAATGTAGAAATGACCTTTTTTTTTACCTATATAGATCAGATAGACAATTTCGAGGGATAAAAAAGACAGGGCAGTGATCACCAAACGGTTAAAATCCAACAGGTTGTTATGTTCTTGGCTTTATCTTATTTCATTTCTCGCAATTTCTTCGCAGGCCACACACAAATATAGGGCACGTGAAGTGATGCCTGTGTTAGAAGAAAGGATTTCTTTGAAGCTGATGTTTTTCTGATACCCCCTGGGGACGACCATGCATCAGAGGAAGACAGTGGTGATGAAGACACAGGGGACAATTTCAACTACCTGCCTAGAGCCCAACAATAAGTAGAGGCAAAACTACCAAATCACCCGGTACGCTAAAGACGGCGGACGTAAAGAAGCACATGTTGTCACAGAGACGGATGAGGATGAAAGCAAAGAGGAGGAAAATAAAAAGGAACGGGTTGCCATAATGGGAGGTCTGAGAAAGAAGAGAAACAGCCGTAAAACGAGTGAAGATGATCAAATCAGTGCATTGAGAGACTATGTTGGGGTTGGTGGGTGGGGGGAGGAAGGGGAGGAGTGGGGGGATTCGTCTATAGATTCGACAAAACTGAAAACCTGTTGGTTCTCCAATGGAACGACAATAACTTTGAGACTCTAACTTTGAAGTGCCATGCCATCTTTTCAGTGCACGGCTTCAACAGGTGATGAAAGAAGCGAAAGAGGATTCATGAAACTTCCACAATCGCAGTGTATAAAAGCCTACAACTGCAGTATGGGCAGTGTCGACAGGGCCGACCAAAACATCTCCTGCTACCGTCAACATTAGAATTAAGAAGTGATGGTGGCCCTTGTTTGCTTGGCCCATTGATATTGTAGTACAAAACGCCTAGTCCGTTACAAAGCCAGCATAATCAGACAGGCACAACATTAGATTTTGCTAGCTTTTCGCAAGCGCATTGTGAACACCTATATGATCACCAGTAGAAGTGCCACTTCACAGTACCGAACATTTCAGTGTCGATCTCCCTACCCAGAGAAGACGTGGGCTCTCCAGGAAGAATTCCAGAAATGGGATGTCTCAATTGTCTTGTCGGTCTACATCGGGCTCACTTCAACCGGTTTCGTTGGCATTAGACGTGGGAGTGAACCTGGTGGTTTCCAGGGCAATGCCCGCGGTACACGACTATGTTTTACTGATCGTTGTAATTTGATAATTTTTACTCACTTGAGATAACAAAAAGACAAAGTAACTTTCTGAAAAGTTATTTATCCAGGTGTCTATGTGTGCCTACGTGTATGTGTATGTCTGAGTGACATTTTTATGATCAATTAGAATGCTGACCGGCTTCTATGTGACGAACTGAGCGATATTGTGAGCTCTTAACACAATAGATCGAGGCAGTGACATTGCAGTGACGACATATTATAGTGATATTCATTATAATCTTCAGGTAACCATTATTGCTAGCGCAGCTCTAAAATGACCTTCAAAATTATTTTATCTCAAAACCACTGCAAAACTATTTTAATAGAAGCGAAACATCACAAGAAAAAAAAAACTGCACCTTGGTATGATATGTGTTAAACAACAGAGTAAAGAAGACAAAGTTTAATGAGATAGAAGACCTAGATAATGAAAGAGAGATCTGAAATACAATGCCTTTATTTAAATAGGATTATGGAAGGCAACAGCCGATGTTTAGAGCCCAGCCAGACGCTCTAATCGTCTCTTGAAATCTTCACTTTGGTCCAACAACAAACTGTCTGTGATTTGTTCTGTGGCGTCAGAATCACATAGACGTGCGCCCAACGATAGACACTCCCATAGGTGGTAGGTAATTATACGTTATGCTTATTTTTTTTTTTTTAAAGCTTGATTATGAGCATTCAACATTCTGTGCAGATGTTCACAAAAGTCGGACAGGAAAAAAAGGTAGTTTCTTTTTCTTTTCTTTTTTTTTTTTTTGGAAAGAGAGTGGTTTTCTTGTACTTTGCTAGACAGAGACGAACATTTTATCACATGGGAGAATACTAAAAAGAAATATTCCACAGTAAGAAATAAAAACAAAAAACATTCAAGCAAATTTGCACAATATTTCCACTGTGAAAGGGGTGTCACCCTACTGTAATTCGGTTCTACCCGAAGAGATACACGTTGATAAAAGTTCCGTCGGCCATTACTTGTAGGACACAGTTGCTTGCTCGTAAAGTTTACTCGAAAGATTTCATTATCAGGTGGGCTTACGTGTCTGATTTTGAGCTGTGGAGTTTTTGGTATCATGTGAAAGCTCATTTCATACCTTTCAGATGGGGAAAAACGTTTTGAGCTCGCTTTATTCTAGCCAGACATATTGCAGTTTAAAGAGACAAAGGGGGACCCTTAAGCAGTGACCAAAATTCCGAGAAAATCGAGTTAAAATGAACGGCCGAACGCATAAATCTACATACCTACCTCCCAAAATCCCCATTGTAATGAAGGAATATTTATAAATCGAGGGCGGGACTGATACTGTCTTGTTTAGAAATGAATGCACATTAGATTTCTGAAAAATAAAAGAAAAATTTAAAAAATCAATATCTGACCCCCCCCCCCCCCCCCTTCCACTTCATCACATTCAAAGCCTGATTTCTCATTTCTAGCCCAGCGACTTACGTTTCATTTCGACTGGCCGCGAGACATATGTGTGAAGAAATTAAGACATCAAGAGATATCAAGTTGCTGGAAAACTAAGACATGAACTCTGGGATGTTATGTGAAACGATGGTGGCGATTCTTCATATTATGGTGTCAGTTGATAAAGAAATTAAAGATTAAATTTTATAATGCAATTTGATGATTCAGCACTCTCGTAACTTTTCCATATTTCTGACATGCTAAAGTTGACAATGTTTGCGTATTTTGGTCATCAGAATTTCCATTTTCTCTTCTTCAGTTTGTGTTTTTGTTTGTTTGCTTTTTTTTTTTTTTTTTTATTTTGTTTTGCTTTGTATTTGTCGTTATATTTCCCTGATTGTAGTAGTTTGTCTCACCACAGATGAATGTTATTTTAGTTGTGTAAATGTTTGCACTTCCAGACTTCAGGAAAACCTGCCACCATTTAATAACGACTTAAAGATAAACAGTATGACTGACCACTGGGAGCCTGTCACAGATGAAAGTAAGCACGTGCTGCCTGAGACGCAGAACATGACCCAACAAGCTGCACCAATCATCATCACGGATGAAGTCATGCAATATTTCAACATCATCGTGGCCATCGGCCTGCACGGAACTCTGGCCTTAGCTGGCATGAGTGTCAACCTCGTCAACATGTTCGTTTTCTACAGGCTGGGTCTCAAAGACAGCATGAACGTGAACTTGTTTGCTTTATCTTTCTCTGATTTTCTAGTTACTGCACTTGGCTTCTTGAAATGTCTTGGTGTTCTCGTAAATTCACTCGTACCCAACCTCAGCTTCGATTTTTATTCATTCGGATACCATATCTTGTCATGGATTAACTTTGCTGCCTACCACATTTCTACTTGGATAACAACTTTCATATCCATTGAGAGATGTTTCTGTGT
>JBCEWB010086706.1:0-12622 GCA_039654565.1 Peronia peronii
TTATGTGTTTGTTTTCAATACTTACACATTTACATATCATAATCCATAAGACCACAAGTGGCGCTGTCGGCAGGATTTTTATGGATTTTGTTGAGTTTTTTTTTCCCTGAAGGCCACATAAATAAATAATAAGTAAATAAAAATCAAGAATTTAATCCGTAATCTGCATCAGTCAGTCACGATTTTTGTTTTGTTTTGTTTAATTAACCAATGGAATCACTAGGTGTTCAAAAGTAGGGGTAATGACCGGTATTAGTCCTCTCTCCCCCTTCCTCCCCCAACTTATTCTAGAATAATTCGCACAGAAAAGATAAAAATGGACAAATCAATTAGAAACATTTGTGAATGGACCGTGAAAAAAAGCACTATATTGATCATTAGTTTGGCCACAGTTTAAGGGAAGAGAGCTAATTGTATAGGAATAAAATTTATAAGAGTTGCTGCCCTGTACAAGGTGGAGATTATCTCGACGGTCTAGTACAATGGTTTAATTTATCATTATTATTTTTTAATTGAATGTACTCCATGCGACGTTTGTTTCAACTCTTTAAAAACCGAATTATATTAAATAATTCCAAACATAATTTCCAGTCATTCGTTGTCAGCCTGCGAGGCTTCAGACTGCAGATATGGCGAATAAAATGATTTCCGAACCGGATGTAGATATGTCAGGAAGTTCGTACTCTTGAGGTCTTCAAAATTAATTCTTTGGCATGAATGATGGTCATTCCCGTTTGAGATATCTGCATAATGGAAAAGATATTGGGTTACTGGTTTCATAAAAGAAAGAACATTTGATAAAAAAGCTGGTTCGTTACCTTTTCGAAGAAGAATTGATAAAATTGATCTAGATCTAGATCTACATTCTAATTAACACTCAAATCTATTCTAGATTTAGATCAAAGATCTAGTGGATAGAGCTAATCATTCTGAGAGTTTTAGGCTCCAATTAAATATGTAAAAAAAAAAATTATTGTATGTTTATGACATTCTTTTGTATGCATACATCAGGCCATTTGAACCAACTGCATGAAATTAACTGAAATACGTTAAATTCTCACAATAAGATATTTTTTAGACTATGCAAAATATATTGAAAAACACGAACTATGGAAGACACAAATTTTTGAACTTCTTTTAATAATTTTGTATTTATGTTTATTGGTAGGTATTGGGCAAAATCCAAATTAGTCAATTACATTACTAGTGCCCATCAGTCATGTAATTGTTCGCCCTTGCTCCTCATTGTATGATACATGTTATTAGCTTATGTGGATCGGAGTGAGAAACTTTCTTCTTGCTTGTTTAGTCCATGGATAGACCTAGACCATCTAGCAACATTTGTATGGAAAAGATCTAATTCCTTTCTCATTCTGTCCTAATGTCTGGAGAACAAACCATTTGCAATAAAAAAAAACAACTGGTCTTTGAAATCACAGAAAGCAAAAAGAGTAGAGATGAAATTGCTTACAAGAAATATATATCAGTTGGGTAGTCTTGATGTCAAGTGGCACCATAAATCAAGTTATTTAAAAAAACAAGAAGGGAAGTGTGTGGTCTGGCAGCATTTTTTGTCTATAACTCAAGTGTCAATGGAAACATGAGGAAAAAGAAAGAGCTGGACCCTATTGTTATGAGAGCTGAGCTGATTTTTGTGGACTCATTAAATGAATTGTGCTTGTTCAGTTCTTAAAGCAATCAAGATAGCTGTTCAAGACTGCACTGCTCAGATGATGTCTTGTGGTAGACAAAAACAGCATGTTGTGAAACTAATTGATTTTAGGGGGATGTCAGATTTTTCATGTATACATACAGTTACTGGTTTCAGTAGAATGAGAATTAATTCATTTTCTCAATGATGTTCCCTTTGAACTTTAAACTCATTTTACCTAGACTCCCAACATAAGTATTACTTTAGAAGACATGCTTAGGCTACACCAAAACACTCTTCAAACGTATGATGGATGGTTCCTTTCACTGTGTTCATGGATGGCTCCAATGATAAAAAAACACAAATATCTTCCTAGTAATGGTAAAGATAATAAATAAGGACAGACTCAGGATGGATTCAGAAGTGCTAGGCCTTCTGGCATGTTGTTAATAGCACGTTCAATGGTACTGTCAGTCTGTATTACAGTAACTTATCAAACCTCTTATATTCTTAATTTATTCTATTGTGATCAACATTGAGGCACTTAATTTCCAGTTTTTACTTCCTATGATATTTAGTATTCTAAAACATGTAGCAAGCAATGAGTCTCTTGGGATGTGTTCCAAATTAGTCTTTACTGGAACTGCTTACTATCATCTTGATCTATAGTGTTGACTTCTGAGATCTAATTCATGTTGACAATGAATTTGTGATTACACCTGTATATACATAGATTTGATTTGCAGTTTACTTGAAATCATTAACATTCATTTAATTTTTGTTTACATAAAGATGTTCATTCTCTTCAGATGAAAATATCAGGGTAATTGCTGGTGATGGGAAATGTCTCAATGGATAAATGTTTACAGACATTGCAAGTGTTGTGACAGTGTGTACAAGGTAAGGTCCAGGTGTAATAGCCTCCAGCTATTCATTTGCTTCAGATTTTCAGATTATTGTTAGAAATGTTGTGAATCATAGATCAGATGTAATTTTCCATTTTTCCATATGAAAAAAAAATAGAAATGATTTTTATTTGCCCTGAAGTTTTTTTTTAAGTATATTAGTGTAAATCACTTAATAAAATTATAGGTCCATTACAGTGCTATCAGATTATTTTTATAATATATGTGCATATATATCATTTTTCGCAGAGTGTGTATCCCCTTTCAAAACAAAAGACTTCAGAGACTTTGTGTGACAGGCTTCAACTTCACCTGATCCACATTGCCACTGACAAGGTGGTTGATTTGCTGCCATTCTCTTCAGTCCAGCTGTTTGTCAACATATTCTACCATTGAAAAAAAGCAGGTTAAGGCACATTAGTCTGGGCCCATTTCAGAAACTGTGCAGGAAGGAGTGAAGAATTATGTCAAAACACATGGCGACTTTTTGGTTGATCTCAGAAGATACAAGTCTGACATAAAACAGTATACCGTACTCAGACCTGCCACTTTGCCACAACCCAAAAAATCAGTATTTTAACTCTCAAAAATCTGAATTTGGCCAAAAAAAACAGAATCATATAAAACAATGCGTTAATATTACAGCAATTCTAAGTTCATAATCTAGATTTGTGGATCTACAGATTTATGTCCCATGTAATTCTTAAATTAGATCTATAACAGTATTAAGAACCTACTATTTCTGAATAATAATAACACAAAAAATAGATAAAAAGGCTACTGAAAGAAATTATGATTCAACCACATACTCACAGATCCAAGTCTGCTTTAACGCCAAATCAACCCAACCTAAAAAATAAGAACACATGAAATATCTGGACTCTTAAGATCTAGATCTAGATCTAAACAAAGGAACTGTTGGTGGTAGTACAAACTACGCAAGTTGGGCTTGCTGCGAAAACTGAAAGCTTGCCTATTCCTGATGTAGCTGGAACTAGATTTAGATATTATAAATTTAGTTCTTTTCGATACAATGCAGCTCTTAAACAAGGCAATAAGTAATGAGAATTGCTGAGACAGCGATTGCAAGACTGAGAACTGAACCCCGAGTTCACAATGTAGACATGAGTTAAAATGTCATCTGGCACTTCCAGCAAAATGAAATCAAGACAGTTGAAAACAGACATGGCCGGGCCAATGTCAGCAAAACAAAAAAAATCAGAATATTGTGCAGACAATCAAAAAAAATCAGAAGGACAAGAATTTATGGGGGAAAATCGGAATATTCCGATAAAATTGGAATAAGTAGCAGGTCTGCATACAAAACCCCTTTTACAATTAACTGATAGTATGTCTAAAACACAAGTGAATTTTCATAAATTGATTATAAGATCATTTGTGCTGATTGAGTGTTAATCTGTTTTAAAAGTCTGTGCTTTGCAATTTTGTCTTATAGAACACCTTACATCTTCTTAATTTTCACCTCTTTGAACTCCTTCCCACCTGTATATCAAATATGTCATGCTAGATTGTAGAAGCCTAATCTGAATAAATATTGTAGTGAAGGCATTCATTGTCAGTCTGAAATATAATTTTTATGATAGACTGTCGTGAAAATGCATTTTTTTTTTAAAAACAACTTTCAAAACTGTGAGTTTGTAATATAAATGTATGATAAACTGTAACAGTAATGTCTTCTTTTTTAATTTCAAAATCAGCAGCTGAGTTTTATTCCCAGCAGAAATATTTTTCTTCTGATTTTTATTGATTTTTTTTTTATGGGTTCATTTGATTATAAAAATGTGACATGCCCTTTTATGTCACTATCATCTCTGTGATATCTTTTATTTTTTTCCAATCCATCATCACCTCATCTTAGACTGGAGACTCGGGTATTTTCATATACCAGAGAAGGAAAAGTCTAAGAAATCAACAGCTTCAGTTACTTATGGGAAGACTTGAGTAATACATGTCCTGTTGTGCTCCCCAATTGTTAGGTTTTTCTTAGGGTAAAGACAAATCGTGACTGTGAATCAAGCAGATTCGTCACCGATTCAGAATGTCCCATGATAACACAGTGCTGAGGGAAATCATGGTAATTTTGTACAGCCATTGCTGTCAGCCAAAGAGCCATTTGTACAAACTGGTAGATGTGTAACACTTGGACAAAAGTCACTTTAGCAGTGAGAAGATGAACGATGTGAACAAAAATCAAAATTGGCGCAAAAGCTCTCTTAACGGAAATATGAAAGAACTCAGAATTCTTAATGGTTGACTACCGTATTGGAGTAACAGTTCTTAATTTTATTTGTTTTCTTATTTTCATCGTTTCCATACCTTAAAGTAGCCTTTACTTTAATATCTAAGGGTTGTGTAAATAATACATCAATTGACCAAGCTACAAGGTAATTAGGTACGAATTCCAAATAAATGCAGTATAATATAATACATATATTTGGAAAGGAATTTTAATGTATTGCATAATGATCAAGTCTTTGACCGGCTTGGCTTCTTGACTCTTCTAGGATTAACCGGTTGGGCAACACAATACAAACCACCCATGGTAACCTTTTAAGAAAACTGGAGAGGGCTTATAATTGTGTCAATGTTGCTTTTATTGTGTCTTGAACTATAAAACAACCAATAGCTGTTATGTTTTCTTCAGTTGTGTAAGTGATGTAATAAATATACATTGACTTGGTTTAATTTCATTAAAAATATAATATACTACTCAGCTTTCATTTTTATTTTTATTACCTGATGACAGTGATGCATGATGGAATGACATGGCATTGGAGGCTTTGAATAAGCTGCATTGATTGAAAAACGAGATTGTCATATTAACAAATTTTTGCAACATGTACTCTTTATTTCTTACCATCCACTTCATCCTTCCAAATCTTTTATACAACAAGACGAATGAATGTTTGGATGGATGGGTGGATGATGGATGGAAAGATGGGTGATGATGGATGGTTTGACAAAGGGATGGGAGTATGAAACTTTGAAAGAGGGATGAATGGATGGATGGACGTTTTCATATAAATGTGGGATTTTTTTTTTTTTGCAATAAATGGATAACTTTCAAAGTTTCGATTGAGATATTATAATGAGCATCATCATTGATGTTAATGAAGAAAACAGCAACTACAGATGGTTTCTAAATAATACCATACTAATTGGTAAATATATTTACTACCAGCCCAACATGTCAGATGTCATGCCTTTGAGATTCTTTGATTTACCGTTAACTATGTGACCACCAAAATCAAACATTCATTGCTCAAACATACCACAAAACATGACAAGATTTGTTTTCTGTTTTTTTTTTAATTAACAAAATTTTATTATTATAAAAAGTTCAAGTTTTATTATGATAAAAAATTCTAGTCTGTATCAAAAATGAAAATCATATGGAGTAATTAAAATATTTGTAATATATTTTAGATTGATAGACAAAAACATGTATTACTTAAACACTACATAACTGTAAAAATATAAATGTTTCGCACCATCAATGAATTTTAAATGCAAATATGTGCCTAGTACGCATGAATCATCATTTCATGCATAATGTATCTCCAATTAATAATAAACCATCACGGCTTACAGTGAGTTCTACTAGCATAAACCAGCATAGATTACAGTGAGCTCAACAGGCACAAACTATTTTTGCTCATGAAAACATGTCAAGCAGTCAAAATCAGCACTGCTTACATCAGTTTACCATTTGTTCAACAGGTGTAAAGTTTCATAGCCTGTCATGTGCCACCAAAGAAAAAAAAAAAAAAAAACTCTGCAGTTTCTTGAATCCTAAAACATGTCAGTTTTAAATTTCTCAATGAACAACAAATACTGTAATATTCTTTCATATCTATAGGGTTATTGCTATGCAGCTTGATAATATTGCAATAGCGATCATGACAATGGCTTTGAAAAAAAGATACACTAGCTCTCCATGCATTTCACAATCGATATTGTTAGATTGATAAGGATTTGAGCGCATAACAGGCAGCCGCCTTCTGTACTTCCCAAGAAGCTGAGAACGTTTATGAGTGTCTTCTTTGGGTCTGTCGGGGTAATAATATTGTAAAGCACTTAGAGTCTGTACTATACAGGGATAGGCGCTATATAAATACTCGATTATTTAATCAAAAAGACCTAATAATTATTCATTGTTTACAGTTTTGAGTTCATCAAGAAGTCCCGGTACGATTATCAGCCAGAGACAATCTTCTGTTAATGAAAAGTCACCCAGAAAGAAAATATCCCCTCAGAAAGAAACTCTGCCTCATGATAATGTCTCATATCGTTGAAAGAATTCCAGGTGAAGGACTTTCTGATGAGACTACAAAAATCGTCATGGCATTCTGGCAACTGGCCACAAAAAAGATATACAACACGTGCATAAAAAATGGAATAGTTATTGTAGTAGACAACACATCAATCCCCTGTCATCTTCAGTAGCACAAGGTCTTGAGTTTCTGACTTTCATATATAAAACAGGCTGTAAATACAGTGCTATATGTATAGCACGGAGTGCATTGTCATGTTTTGTTGAATGAACAAAAATGGTCAGAAATTTGGAGAACATTCAACAGTCAAATGATTTATTACAGGTGTTTTTGAATTAAGACCATGTTTCCCTAAATGTAAAGAAATACATGGGATTTACTTTAGTACTGAAACATTTTGACAGACTAGCAGATAACAGACTTTTATCACTGAAAGAGCTTTGCTACGAAGTTATTGTGCTGTTGGCATGAGAGATGCCAAACAATTCAGAAACTAAATCTGAAATTCATATAATTATGTGAGGAAAGACAAGTGTATATTTACAGCACAATGTATTCTGATACAAACATTTCATGGGAAACATTTAACCCCAGTAGAATTGATGGCCTTCCCAACTAATCCCAGACTTTCATAAGTTTCTATAGCGTTAGCTTTGTGTGCTTATTTAAAAAAAAAAATGAGACAAGCAAGTAATAGTAATAGGCTATTTATAACTTATCAGAAACCGCATGGTCCTATCAGTAAAGACACTGTGACACAGTGGCCCAGAAACGTAATCGAGAGAGTTGGGATCAACACAAACGAAGTTGCAGCCCACAGTAGACTTATGGCAAGCACATCTGTGACATTGGCAAATGATTTGGCCATAGATACTAACAATGAAAGCAACCGGATAGAGCTCTGTCTCCACTTTCTGAAAGTTTTTAAAGAAGAAACCAAGCCAGAATTTTGGGCAAAAAGTATGTCTTACTGAAAAAACTTGAATGTAATGTCTATTTATGCTACTTTTAATCTCATGGTAATGAGAGTAAAATCTCATTTGATGATGCAGTGTAAGACAGTGCTTGAGATAAAAATTATAACAAAACAAATGATACTTATCTGTGAGTTGACCTTTGTTTTTGGATTTTGTTGAGATCATTGACTGGAACAAAGTCATCAAATCCCAGCTGTTTTAGTCAATATGTTCTATGAAATCCTATCCTGTAAGTTACATCTCACAAAGTACAAGAGCAAGAGAAAAAAAACAAAAGTGGTAAAGCTTGGTATATAGGATAGGTTAGGATTAGTGACCATTTGCGGCTCAAGTGTGAAAGCCTGTGGATAGGAAGCGTCTCATTTGATGACTCCGTCCCAGCCAACGGTCTCAACAAAATCCCATACAAACATCAACTTACAGATAAGTCTTGTTTATTTCTCATAACTATCTGTAATAGTAAAAATAAAATCACATCAAGGAGACACCATTGTGATTATTGCTCAACAAGATTTCCAGTAGACTACAGTGTGTGTGATATCATGCAGATAAAACAAATCGCCAATAAATATAACAATACATGTATTCATATGCAGAGCCCAAGATTCAAAAGAAAAGTGATCCCTCTAAATTAATAATATCTCACTGGGCATCCAGTATAGGTATATATTATATAGATCCATCATATAGAATGTTATAACTTTTATGTTACAGCTTGGACAGAAAATATACATGAGCATAACAAATGCAGGCTTAACAGGTGTATCAAAAAAAAGAAACAAAATTGTTCAAGGAAATCCTGGTATATTGATGCCCTATACCAGGAGGAATGCATATCAAGGCTTACCATAATTTGGGAAGACTATGCACCCACTTTATGATCAAATGAAATATTCTGAAAGAAGAGGGCGTTTGTTGCATGTAAGAACAAATCATGAGTGTTACAGAAAGTCATTCTGCCATCAGTGGTACACTTATCAAGTTCAAGCAATGTTTCTTGAGTCTGATGCTACTGGTGATATTTTTGTGTATGTTTTGTTTTGCGATATGAGTTTGAATTTATCTTCCTTGCAATATGAATACTATGGCTCATCAACTGTGATTGGAATTTCCTTTCAGAACAAATAAAATTTATTTGGTCTTGTCTTATCTTATCTTATATCGACTAACAGTTAAAACAACACTTGTTCCCGCTGACCATAGCTCTTCCTGTTGTGCGGTTGGGGATGGACTTGAGGAGGCATCACGCCAGAGTCCACTGAATTCCTGCCGTCACTGGTATAGCTTGTGCTGTTGCTGTGCTGTGACTTAGAGTGGTTAGACTGGACTCGTGGAATGCGAACGGCATTCTGAGTATTGGTGCCATTGCCTGGAGAGGATATAAATAAGAAGAAAAAGATGGGATAAATTTGGTGAGATCAGATATATCATGATATATATTCAGTACCTACCTACCTATTAGTCTACCTATCTACTTACCTACTTAACTCCTTCCTATTTCCTTATCTACCTACAGACAGAGATACAACCAGACAGACATACAGAGAGATGGATTGAGCAAAGATATTATACTTTATATAACCACAGACAAGATAAAGTTGAATAGATAAGATAGATTTTTTTTTGTAAGATAAGCTATGCATGATGTACAGAGCTACATCTAAATAGGATCTACTTCAATTGTCCTCAAGAGAAAACTTCATTCACAATTGACAAAGACATAATACATGTACTCATTATTTATTTTTCAGTTCATGTAAACTACCTGTCCTCACATAGTAACAAAGGGATATATCATAAATAAGATATCATAAACTTTCTTGACAAAATGAGATGTGATACAAATAACCAGGTGGAACAGAGTATTCTATTTGACTTTAAGAAGAAATCCCATTCAAAATGATGAAATATAACATAGAGTAATAAATTCATATAGATAGGTCTATGATCCCCATACAAAGTATATCAAAATAGTTTTATCTGTGACACTAGAGCACGGAATCCTCAAGCAACGCTGTGACAGCTTGAAAAAGCATGATGCTCATGTAGAAATTAATTTTTATAGTACAATTTCTATTGTAACAAAATCTCCATTACTCCAAATTCTGTGTTTAAAGCAACAAAAAAAAAAAAGAATTTACACTTGCATCTAACATTGAGGCTGACAAAAAAATCACAGTGGTTACCCTAATCATTGCTGAATGATATTGTTCTGTCAGTGTTATAAAAAAAACATTTTGAAAGACACTTGCTGAACTGTACTATAATCTCCATTACTCCAGATTCAGTTCTAAAATATTAATATTGACTGATATAATAATAATAATAAAACTGATTCAATAAAAGACTGGCATCAAACTGAGATGAACAAAAAAAAAGCAGCCATCTTTCCAATCATGTACTAGTGATATTTTGTGAGCATTTAACCCTAAAAGTGTCCATAAGAACTGCCAAAGTGTCAGGATATCAATTTCCATTAAAGAAATAAGAGATTACACTACGTTCTTGGGTGATATTTCACGCAGTCAGTGAAAACGGGCCATAAGTCTTTTTCCCACTAAATTGAGTTATCTCTTTCTCATAAAATCTTAATTCATGCATTTTCATACAGTCAGATAAGTTTTGAAATAGCTTGACTGTAGCTAGAGATATTGCAAAATTGAAGAGACGTATGCTGGCCCTTCATCACCAACCAAAATCGGAAGGAATATACGTAAAAATTGGACAGTTTAGCAAATAGGCTATGGCTAAATATTCGTCTCACAACATTCTGATTATTTATTATAATCTGCCCAAAAGAGCAATATTTTCTTGTTCAGAGATTAACATTCTTTCAATTTCTGCAATTAAAAAACATCAATATCAGACCATCATCAAAGCATTCAACCCTCGATTTCTCTGTTCCGAGTCCAGTAACAGTGAGATATACAATATGAGCACAGTGTTACCACTATGTGTGCTGTTTGGAAGGAAACTCTAGTGCAATGTACAATGAGTGAGCTTTATTCCCAGATTTTTCCTTTGACACTTCTAAGGTCAATGTATCGTCTTTGAGAAATGTAGCATACCTGTTGAACTGTAGGCCGCTTCTTTATTCCTACAACAGCAGACAGATTTCCAGTACTGTCGGACTTTCTGGTCCCGTGCCGTCATCATGATGAAGATGATGAAGCCTTGTAAGGAAGCTGTAATACAGAAGAGGTACTGGAACACCAGGCGAGCATCGTCAATGGCCAGGAAACCAAAAATCCATGACAGACCTGAGGAAACAGAGATGGAGAAACTGCCATCAAAATTCTAAATAATGCAAGTATGAACCTGAGGCAATGGCAAGATAATGCAAAGTAAAAAAAAATAAAATCAGGTAAAATTTATTCCCCAAAAGAATTTGATAGCACCATGATATATAATTGTCAAAAACACAGGCATTCATATCTTCACTCATAACGTAACAAAATATAATGTAATGTCAGTGCCCACAAACAGCACTAATACTCAGAGCTTCAAGATTATAAAAATACATAGTCCTCCATTACTGTCCTCCACTTCATATTCAGTGGAATATGAAGTGGAGGACAGATCTGTGGATGGACCACATTCAGCAAAAGAGCCAAGAATTGATTATTACAAACATTGCAAACAGAAGGGAGATAATTTTAAAAATGTCTGAATTTATAAACTCAGTGATTCTGTTTCAGTCTCATGTTCGGTTAAAGTACCCATTGACCCATTTTCCGTCTCCAAATTCAAATTGCAAGAGGATATTTTATAGTATCCATAACAGACTAATATGCTTCACAACAATTTATCAATCAGTCTCACAGACAAAGCTGGGAATATGTTAGTACACAAACATAATAGTATGGATCTATGTCCAGGAAACAGGAACGATGCCATTGGGTAATTTACAGGCAGCTGAGACTAAAATTGGATTGCAAAAACAATGAGAGACCTTTGTGCCCAGCACTGTTACTTCCCTTTCCCAGACAAAAAAGGTGAGTAAGCAGTGCAAAGGGAAAAAAAAAATCCCTTTACTTAATGTCATTCAAAAGACTGATCACCAAAAATCTGAGACAATTATAACAATAAGGAGAAAACATTCTCTGTACATCATAATTTTAAAAGAAATTTTCACGGTGTATGTTTCAAGCACAGGGTGCAAAAGTGATTTTTTTCCCTCTTTACCTTGCTTGTTCAACACCTCTTTTGTCTGGCAAAGGGAAGTAATAAGACTGAGCACAACGATCTCCCACTGTGTTAGAGTAAATTCTGACCTAAGACACAGAAACAGATGAAAGAAGCTCGGACATTGACCACAGTCTGGTTTTTGCTTTGACTGGAGTGGCTACTCATGTCCTTGCGCCGACACAGGCTGACCACCACCAGGATGAAGATGATGATGTTGGTGAAAATGATGAGACCAACTGGGAGAGCGAAGCCATAGTAGAAGGCGTCAAGTTTCATCCAGCAGCTGTACAGAGATGCAACAAGGCCAGGTATTGAATGGAAACAAAATTGGTGTATCACAATTAAAAACAACAGGTAAGAATTTGTAAGAGGATGGATTTCATCATCATACTGTAGTGCCCTGCATTGACTGACTAGTGGACAGTTAATCAGGCAACCATCAAACAGACAGACAGAGAGGTAGATAGAAGACTAGACAGACAGATAGACAGAGGCATATTAACTGGAAGAATCAATGGATGGATGGGTAGATGGATGGATGGATGGATGGATGGATGGATGGATGGATGGATGGATGGATGGGTGGATAGGTGGATGGATGGATTC
>JBCEWB010086717.1:0-12622 GCA_039654565.1 Peronia peronii
ATGGATGGATGGATGGATGGATGGATGGATGGATGGATGGATGGATGGATGGATGGATGGATGGATGGACAGATGGAAGGACAGACGGATGGATGGATGAGTGGGTGGGTGAATGGGTGGATGACCCGATTGATGACTAGAAGGATGGATGGATGGATTGAAGGATGGATAGATGGATGGATGCATGGATAGATGAATGAAATATGGACGAATGTATGGAAGGCAATATAAATGGAAGAATTTTGGATGAATGGATTAACTATACTGATGAATGGATATGGTCATTGAAGATGGATGACTTAATGAATGTATCAATGAGTGGATGGGTGACAGTAAGATGAGGGATTTACTAGTTGAGTGGTTTGTTAAGCACTCGTGCTGCAACTCTCTGGTTTTGGTCCATCCATTGTGTTGCTGCATACAGATCAATGCCATCTTCACCAGGAACAGCCACTGAGACCTGTCGTAAAGGTTTTCACATAGGAATTATATACCTGCATATATTACAAACCAACTGCAGTTCAAAATCAACCAAAGCCATGATTCCCTTTACATGGATTTCAGCTGTGGGTACACTTGTCTTATAAATGTGTGTTTGCACGACTGAATGGTTTGGTAATTCACTTATCCATAGTAGTCATAAGATAATGTCACACTGGCTGCTTTTTATTGTGACAAATATGCCGCTAAAACTTACAGCGACCTTCTGATTGAGAGATGTACGTTTATGTAGCCCCGCAAGACTCAGTATAGCATTAAATACTATAGGTTATGACAGACTGTTGCACAAGGCAGCGGCACAGTGAGAACTTTCAGTCTTAGCATGCAGTAATTTGTCTAGCATGTACATTTAAATTTATATATACATTTTACAAGAATGTTCTCCAGGGTGAGTCGGAGGCATCTATGCTGGCTCGAATATGTAAGGTGCATGGAAGATGGGCATATTCTCAAGGACCTCTTCTACGGCCAAATTGCCACTGGTACCAGATGCACATCACACTCTCACTTTCAGGTTCAAGCATGTGTGCAAACGTGCACTGCAGAATTGGATTGCACAGTCACACCTGGTGCTGTTCATATCCTAATGAGCAACCCCACCTGGCACATCATGCATTGTCTTCTGGGACTGCCCTGCCATCGATGATGACAACAACATATACATTTTGCTCTGAGATGTGTATTCCTGAAGAGCAAACCAGATTTGAAAATGGTTTCAAATAAACGTTCTTTTATGATCCCACAAACATTCAAACAGCACGTTATCTGTACCAATGCATCTCTCTGGTTTTGCACATATGCATTCAGGAATGAATTAAGTATATCCTCTCTTGTTTTCTATTATCCTCTCTCCCTTTTCACATGCAGCAAATATAAGTCTGATATGATTGACGGTCATACTGTGCCAAAAGTTATGCAACATGCTAATGCGAAGCTCTGCAAACTCCCAGTGAAGTGTGTCAGGTCTCGCAGCTGATCCTTGCTGCTTAGTTGTGTTTGGTAACAAGTGTGACACCAGCCACAAGGATTGATAAATTACATCATATTATATATGTATGTCATGGAAAAATAATACAGGATTTTCTATGTGTATATTCAAGCAAAATATATAGCTCATGACTATATTCATTTATTTCTCTGTTTGAAAATCTTTGGCTCACATATTTTCTAAAATAAAAAGATATCTTTTAACTGGGGATGCAGATGATTGAAATCTCACTACAATTAAATTAAACAGCTGTTGATGATCATTAGCAAGTATATCTTCTTTACAGCTGATCTCAGAATATATTGTTTTTTCTGTTATAACAATAAATACTCTAGACATCGACATTTATATAAGTTTATTAATGGAATATTTGTAAAAATTTCTGTTGACATTAGGCAGTAAGAAAATGTGATTAAAACTTATAATAATGCAAACAATCATTAAAACATTTGGATTCCCCAAAGTCTTATTAAAAGTAATTTTTCCGATGAAAGGATATATACTAACCTGATTTTCAATGTAAAAATAATACTGTGTTCCTTCTGTGATCTCACCCTCAATTGTCATTTCAGCCTCTTTCCATGCATCTAATTTTACCAGAAAACAATTACCATTAAATGATTACTCAAAGGGAAGGTCATAGAGATAAAAAGAATATATTATAAAGAAAATGCAAACAATGCAAACACAAATCACTGTCATGATCCTATGTCTGTCACACAAAAAATATTGCAATAAAGGCTGATTCATTTTGTATTAGGTGGCTAAGAGGAAATGGATACAGAAACATATAATACGCGAGACAGTTGAGGCAGAGCAATTATCAGATATTCATTCTTTAATTAACAGATTAGGATTTTAGCAAATATCAATTGGATGGATCATAAGATGTACTGCACTGTTTCATTAAAAAAAAACTTTATTTGGAAGTAAATTATATCAAACACAGGCAGTGCAAGAACAGACAATAATTTACGAACTCAGGTAACATTATATTGCAACATTGCAATGCTTATTAGAAGATACTGTTATCTTCTCGGCATTTTCAAAATAAATGGAATAACCGCATATTGATAGGTAAAATCACAAACCATCAGGATTGCCCACAATTTTCTCATCAGGTGGAGGCTCATGAATGGATCCTTTTGCTATGGCATCATTGAGGTAAACCAATGGTTCTTGGATATTGCTATATTCAACCTTCACTTTTCTAGCTCCAAGTTCAGCGAGTTCTTGGGTCTCTGTTGAATAGAAAAAAAGTAAAAAAAACAACAAAAAACCTGTTATTTTTTACTGATGGATTTATAATCCATTACCTAGTATTTATTGCACAATGATGGATTCACTTCAATCAGTTTTTTTTCCATGTCACGAAATATTATGTTTTAAACGTCATTGAAACAAAATAAGAATTATTAAATATGTGAAATCACTTTAAGGATCAAGATGCAGTATATTGGTATCAAAGTGGGATAGGGAGGAGTCCAAGAAAATTGAAGAGGAGCAAATAAGTATCTGTCATCGCCCTGACTATATTGTAATAATATTAAGCATACAGCTCCAAATATAGATACTGACCAGCAAGAATGAGACCAATAACTTGTCCAGCATATTCCACTTTTTCTGAAGCAAATACCTGTAAAGGGAAATTATTTCAGATTCACCCGAATTATAATTATGAGAAGGTCATTCAGATATAAACAGTTCACGGAGTATTCAAGACTATGTGAGAGCCTAGCACTTAGTTTATTGCAGGAGCTGACCACCGGCGGATATTAAATCATGGGGTCAGCGGGGTCAGCACATGCCTGTCAGGGGATTTCCCTACCAGGAATGACCATGCATGCCATAAGAAAAATTGCATAACTTTATAGCCCACTCCCAGTCTTTGTATGTGAGTAAAGACAGTGAAACTCTACCATAGCTGTAGTCTACTTCTTGACCATATTGTGTGCAAATCTCATTGTGGTAATAGCATTCTGAGCTCCGGTGGAAGAGCCTAAACTCAGAGTGTTATTTTAAAGTTAGGTGATCAATGTGTATACATAAAAAAATGTATTAAAACAAAACAAAGCGATGAATAAGCTCAGTTATCCTTGCATTCTTTAGTCAAATAGTTGATAATTGTATTATGAAAGTTTGAAGTGGTTCTATGAAGTTTTACTGGAGATATTATGACATTACTATGATAGATCCTACTATATGGGTACTATATGACTTTCTTGCCGCCATTTACTATGTATATATGTACACTCTATATAGATTCAGCTGCAGTTTTCTAGGTGATGAGTATGTCTATTTTACATAACATACCATATAAAGATGAAAACATACAAACATGCACGTGCACACAAACAGATATGTTTTATATCGACACTAATAAATAATTCACGCTAATCTAGATCTCTTGCATCCAAGACTTACATTATGATTTTCTTATCACAGTAAAATTATTTGATCGCAATGAATATGCAAAATATTTTTCTTGGCAAATATAAGATGAGAGAAGGAAAATCAGTTACCTTTTGCTGCTTGGTTTTACTCAAAATACCTACATTAAATACCTGGATGTCAGTTTCATTAAAAAGCAAATATGCTTTTTGTTTATATCACACATTGCTCCCTCCCCATCTTCCCTCCTCCAGAACATATACCTCCCCCCCACCCCCCCTCCCCATCTGCTCCTCTTGTTGTAACAAAGAAAAACAAAACATCTGAATCATACTTACCTCTTCGGGTTGTACCATCGGCATGATAGGAAGAGACATGAAGTCATTTTTACCACCTTCAGGAATATCTTTATGATCAAGGTATTTCACAACACCTGGAATAGCCTGTAGTATATTTGACATTGAAGAATTGTGTTTAAACATAATGAACAGTAGAAATTATGCAATAATTTAGTACTAACAAAGTAGGAAAATGGAACCTACAGCCTATTTTGCCAGCCACTTTTTTCAAAGAAAATAAATTCATTTTAGCTTTTCAGTCTCTCATGATTATACAATCATATTAAGTGAACATTTGCGGGATATTAAGAATATAAATGTCAAAGCATTTATGTTGCTGATGTTAATAGTTTACAGAGATCGTACATTAAAAAAAAAAAAATGGTTACCAAAGCTTCAGCTGGGTCAACATTGGCAATAGTACCAACTCCAACAGTGGACAACACAAAAGAAGCAAACAGTTCATTGCTGAACACAGGGATATCATTGGTGTAGACAGTTTCCCCTGCTGCCTAAACAAAAAGATGAACAATTTAATCCAGTACGAAGATAAGCAGTTTTCAGAAATTTCATATGAAGAATAGAAATTTTATTTAAAGCTGAATTTATGCTGAAATTGTGAGGTAACAATAATTCATGAGATGTGTACTATATAATTTTTTTAATATAACAGTGAGATGAAATATTGTGAGCATACAGAAATTCTTGTCTGATTGTCTTTGGAATGAAAATATATGAATATACATGTGCACTAACATTCTGATGAACTTGTAGCTAAAATTAAGTATTTGTCCACTTACTTGAAGAGGGGCCTCAAACTTGGGTAGGGCCTGTTTCAGAGGGAACTCTGCCTGTTTTTCCTGGAATGTCTGAAGACCAGAGGACAATGGTCTGTCCATGCTGTCTGCTCCACTCTTGATTTTGGAATCTGCTGGCCTGGATACTTCCAGCAGTGTCTGCAGGTGCATGGGTAGAAAAGAAAAGTATTTGGGTATTAGTAGCTTGAGGTTTCGTTTTAAGCAAACACATAACTGCTTATTGGCTATCAATATCTTGTCACAAAATTATAAGAAATTAATACAATTTTTAGAAGAAAATCTATTGTTATAGAAAGTTAAAATATTTCCATAATTGATATATTCAAAAGGATAAAGTATTATTTATCCACTTAAGGACATATCCCAATCTCTGACAAGGAGGAAAATATTTACCTTGTACAACAGATTAACAGCCAGGTCACTTCTATATTTGGCTGAGGCAATCAAAGGATCATCGGTGGTTGGTTTCAGTTCAGAGGCCATTATCTTCAAGGTTTCTGATAAATAAAATTACTTAATATAGATGAAGATGAACTGAAATTTGATTGTCCACTTGCCATAACATATTTTTTTAAAAAAATATGTGCACTGTGTCCTTGTCTATCTAATAAATTCACGAGAAAGCAAATGACCTTTTTCTGACCACATATAAGTGAATAGTTCCTGACACAGGAAAGGTAACAAAACTGCCGTGACGACATATCTGTCAATTGTGTTAATAGATGTCATTATACTGAATTGATTACAAATTAATAAACATAAATAATATGAAGTTGGACCATATGAAGAAGTGCGTGAGATTCTGGATTGCGGTATAACACAGTGTGTTTAGATGCTTCAACTTATGATGGTTACAAATTTATGGAGCACATCAATTTGTGATTGGATTCCATGAGAGAAATCAATTGTTTTCTGAATGGATATGAATATTTTCAAAGCACATGTTGTAATACCTTTGATAACAGCATCACTTAGTGTTTTACCATTCAGATATTCCTCTGCTTTGGTGGCATGAACCTGGAAGAGGATGGCAAAAAACAATATGAGAGAAACAACCAACATATGTTAAAACTTTAACATAAAAAAACACACATTCATACACAAAGACAGCAAACTATTGATATATGGACTGTATTGATGCACACAAACTATAACACATGACACTCATGCCTCAATCTTTCCCAGCTGATTTCAAGAATTCTTAGACAATTAAAATGCTTACTGCACACCAGAAAATTAGTTTGAAGTTTACAGGGTTACCACCTTATCAAATTTTATAGTAATTTCACTGTTCATAACCTGATATGACATATTATTCCCTTTTGGCCATCAGTCATATTTCCCATGTTGTTTTCTGAAGAACATTACATCCTTCTCTGCCTCTCTTTTGGTTCCCCAATTTATTTTATTTTTTTATTTTGGTCACAACCACTATATGCAGAAAGTGTAATAGTTAAGGTATGTGTTACATTCACTTTCTTACAGCTTCTACAATGAGGCCGTCAATGACAAGGTTATTCTCCTCCTCAATCATCTGTAAAATTTGTTCCTTCTGTTCTCATAAATGCTTTATCACTGCTATTTCATATATGATATATAACAGTACAGGTGATGTAGATTTCTTACAGTTGCTGCACTGATGCCCCCAATCACAAAGTTGGGCTTTCCAGTGACTTTAAGTTTATCCACAGGTATTTTGAATGCAGCATTCACATAGGCATGAGCATTCTGCAAGAAATGTGGGCATCATTATAAAAGCATCAAATATTTATACTAAATCAGCCTTTTCCTGTCTATCTTACCTGAACATTTTATTTAAAAATCCAGATATTTCCCAGTGAATTTAAAAAAACTAACATTACTACTGATTTGAGTTGTTCAGATGGCTCATTTGATTTCTTTTGATTCCTGTCTAAAAAGCATATGATTGCTATACCATTTTGGCTCATTGCTTTTATACTAAAAATCTTATAAAATGTTAATGATTTGATAAATTGTCTTTTTCCTTCTTTAATCAAATCATGACAGGCAATAAAATGATCTACATTTGCAGGAGAAAATATCACAGGCTTAATTAAAAATAGAAGGGATTTTAATCAACCAACCCTTTCTAAACTTAATTCTTTACCTGCCATCTTGGGGTAATCTTGAAGGAGCGGAACGTGTCCATTGAATTAAACTTGGGAATTTCCAAAGCGACAATCACTTTCCCAGTCATTTTAACATTGCGAAGGAAGTCAAGAAGCAGATGTTTTGTGACCTTGCCAGTTGCAGAGTCTGCAGAATAGATGCATGTGAGTGAAAATCACTGTAAAGACCTGAGGTGAGCCACTCTAAATCTTTGAGATGTTCATAGGCAATTTTAATAACAATAAAGATGCTAACAATAATAATAGCAACAACAACAACAACATCAGGGATTACAATACTAATAATAATAATAGAATAAAAAAGTGTAATGTCATAGTAGATCATAATCCTTTCCTGATTTTCTAAATCCTTGAGCACTGTTTGACAAATTAAGAAATCTCCATTCTGGCAGAAAAGGTCAAGATGATTTCACAAAATCAAACCCAAAGTAAACAATTACCAAAGATACGAACACTGCCACCAATGGCTTCCATCATGGTGAAAAGATCAGAGGGGAATTCTGGGTGGCCATGTTTGATCATGAGATTACCAGCAATACAGCCAGCCTGGGCAATACAAAGGAAGAAATATGACAAGAAAGCACACATTGATGCAGATAACACTTTGGTATTGATACCTCAAAGTATCAAGCATGTTGATCTATAAGAAGTATCCATCAAAGAGAAGACCTAGAGTATCGCAGAATTTTAGATCAAATTTTTCCTGGTAGTACAGTCTTGCATAAATGTGTAGGCTAAACTTCCAAATTTTACTTCAAAAACTTGAAACACTAGTCCAGGTAGAGACTGACAAGAAACATTTGACTGAACTCACTCTACTTTAAAGAGTAGCAGCCTGGATTGTGTTTTGCCACATCTGCACCCATGTTACTTTTGGTGATATTTACAAATTCAACCTGGATCAAGATTTATTATGAGATATTTTATTCCCAATTTAAAAAAAAAAATTATTTGGGCCTTTCAGCTCCTAAATGGGATTATTTTAGACTTTTTCATAGAATATAGGCCGTGATAATGGTTGCCATTTAGTTCTAAAGTGCAGAATCTCACCCACATGCTACATGTCCTTGAGGAAACAACATGAACATTTGAGTCAATTTTGTTCATAAATTATTCCTATGTGGCCTTTTACATTATATAGGTAAATAATCATCAGACACCCATCTCATGATTAAAAACATGCTCAGTTAAAAATTGGAAAATGTTAGTGTATTTTAATATGCATGTGTATATGTTTGTTTTCATGCATATGTCTATTTAACACTAATTTTATGATGATTTATCTAATATGTTCAGGATCAAATATTTGTTAACTTATCACTCAGATAAACAGAAATGGATAAATTTGTTCATTCATTTTATGTGAAATATCTGTTTTCATTCAATGACATATTTCAAGATCGATCACATGACTGTGAGATTTTCACTCATACGCTGATTTGTGTAAGTGTTTGCACGTGGCAAACAGGTCTTGACCAATGATGAGCACTCACAGATATTTACACATGTAAACAAAACCATGTGTGAGCAACTTTTCATGGTCACGTGATCAGTCTCAAAATACCTAACTGAAAAGCCAATTGCTCAGCTAAAGCAAAGCCATCAAAATAGCTGACGAACAAGAATCTGGGCACACTGACAGAACAGATTCCTGAGTAATCTAAATATCACCACATTAAAACTATGTCTAACATCACAATTGTAAAAACTAAATTATGTTAATTAAAAATGCAGTCAGTACTTAAACTGTCGTGGATATTTTAAAAGTCTATCAACCATTAGTGGTATTTGCCTCATGCAAAAATATTTTTTTAAATGCCAGTTTACTTACATTCCTGACAAGCACACTGGCCAACACTTTAAGATGCTTGATGACTCTTGATGCATAGAAAAATCCCGGTTTATACTGCAGTTCTTTCATGTGATCCTTCAGCTTAGTCAAGGTGGTGTTGGCTCCAAAAATCACATGATCTGCAGCTGCCTGTGATGTGATACATACAGTAGATCAGTGATATAATATCACATATTTTGGCAGATTTTTCATATTAATAAGAGTCTCTTATAAGGATTGACAATAAGTCCTTTAGACTGTCTGGGCCCCATGTTATTGTTTATAAGAAGAAAACATGTTTTTTCCTAATGCACATGAAGTCTGTCACTGTTTGGTACATGAAAGCATTTTAAGTTAAAGACCCTTCAATGTCATGCCACAGATAATCAAATCGATGGGATGGCTCTGGAAGAGCTTCAGCTGTTATAGACTTCAAAATAATAATAAAAATAATAAAAAGCTACATTGTGAAAGGACAGCCATTGTAAGGGCACAACAGACAAACTGATAAAATCAAATAACCTACCAGCAAGAACAATTATATTGTGTCACAAATGCATCTTACTTTAAATTCGTACAGCTCTGTCACTCCGTGCAGATCGATGTACACTTCGTAAGGCCCTTCATGTTTGAAGATACCTAAAAAGGAACATATCTACATGTATACAGAACAATTCCTATATGATTCATGCACCAAAAATCAATCCAATACATTTTGAACAATCTGATCTTCTTAGACTCATAATAGAGACTTTTTTTGTCCATTCTCATTATCATTATTTTCTGTTTTTGCCCCCCCCCCCCCCTCTTTTTTTGTTCTTCCTCTCTCTCTCTCTGTGTAACTATATATGTATTCTTCTTCGTCTTTCAATGTCTCTGGAGTACCCCTGAAGAGCATGCTAAACTAACATTAGCATACCATTTCAATACATTAACAATAACATGCTGAAGAAAGCTCATCTGAAGGTGCCAATAAAATATTCAACTTTAACCTGTGGAGGTGTTTCCAAAGACCAGCCTGACAGATTTGCCCTTGGCCTGAACAAGAATGGTACCAAGTTCCTTCAGATTGAGTGGTCTAAACCATCTGCTCTCTCTCAGATCCAGATTCAGAGCGGTTGGCGGGTGGCACACTGAGCCATTCTGGTTTCCTTTGCACAATTCCCCTGTCTTTGGGCAGAGGTGTTTGTTCAAATCCTGAAAGAAATCCAACTAAAGTTATAACCAAGTTATACATGTATTAAGGTCTTACAGAAAGTAGGAGGGACTTAAATGACTCAATTTAACGTCTTTAAAAGGGCGGTTATGATATCTTTATTAACTCTGTGAGTTGAAAGGATCGGCAATATGAGAATTTTATCATCCTTTTTTGAAAGGGCATGTATTAGAGAGTTTCAAACATGTTGCTATTTATTGTCCTTTGTTTCTGATGAATCATTCAAAAAAATGGAAATGGCACATTACTATACTAGTCTTTTGAAACAGTATGGCATCTCACTTCTATGTCAACACATTTTGCGCCAGGTAATGCATTATCTGTCCCGAAAGATTTCATGGCATCCAAGATTGACCTATAGCCGGTACATCTGCAGATATGACCATCCAAGGAATCCTCAATCTCTTCCTGAGTCGGTTTCGGGTTCTGATGCAAAAGTCTGTCAACAAAAATTGAATGCCGTAAATTTTTATGGCTTGAATGCTACTTCTAGAATATGGAAACTAAAGAAACAGGTTAGTTCCTGAGAAATAATAATGATCCCAAAAACTGGTTGGCTGTTTTTCTCTTTAAAAAGTGCTATATTATTGAGAGGGTACTATTTAGAACAACCATAAAATACGAGACATATTTCTCAAAAGTATCGAGCAATATAGTTTCAAGTAATGACATAATTACCAAACATGGAAATTATGCCTAAGACATGGACTCATGAAGGCACAGCATCATCTCATGTCATCGTTATTATCTGTAATGGAGGGATAATTTTGTGTTTGACACTTTCTACATGCCAATCTCATATTTTATACATACCCATACATGGACATGACAAAACCAGGGGTGCAGTATCCACACTGAGTGGCATTGTGTTTGGCCACCCGATCTTGAATAGGATGATAGCCTTTGATGTGATTGCCAATTCCCTCTGTTGTAGTGATTTGCCAACCATCCACAGCATACAGTGGACACGTGCACTAAAACAATTGAGAAGGGAGCAGTACATAGGGTAGTGCATATATCTAATATTACCAGTCTTTTTTTTTTTCCTTTATTGTTGTTTTTGTTTTATGCTCGTCGTGTACGAAATCCATTTTTCTTATTCCAGAGTTCAAGATACAGAAAACAATGAATAAGTAAACACTGATAGAGTCAATATTAATTTATGCCATCAAGCGAAATGTAATAAATATTTCTCTAAACCATTTCAATCTGAGAAAATCTGCCTTTTTTTTCTCTTTTGTCTCCTTTCTCAAAAAATCACTCGGACTTAGAAATGCTTTGAATTGTAGCCTATTCATTTTCGTCGACCTTTTTGCCTCTTATATTGTCGTGGGTACTGATTTTCATTTGTTCCATTTTTAGGACTCTTTTCCAGAATTCGGCGAGACTAATAATAGCAATAGCACTGTTAGACGAAACCGGAGATAAAAATGATACAATTTAGAGAAGAAAAGATCTTTGTTTTCTTTCTTTACATTCATTGAAAATGCTGATTGTATCAGTCGTCATCTATACGCCTTTTCCTTACAGAATTGATACTCTTGGTCTCAAGTTTCTCATTGGTCCCGGTGGTGGAGGTCACAGTGACCGCACAACATCCACATCCAGCCTCTTTGCACATGACCTTTGTCCCCTTCAGTCCGGCCACATCTCGGATGTAGTCATTCAATGAGGTGGTGGCCAAGTACTTGTTAAATACTGCAGAGACAAAGGCGATGAATGATTCAGACATTTTTCCCGCCCTTTAAACACAGGCAAAATGAAGTTTTGGTTTGTGGTAAAAAATAAAACTTGTTTTCCTCGCCACATAGGCTACATCACGATCTTTCAGGTATTTCTTAGCCTCACTTCTCGATCTTCTTAACATATTAGATACATCTTGGTGTGTGCCAAGACATTATATATAATGACAATGTGGTAAATTCTCCCTTCACCATCCCCTCCCTTCTCCATTCTCATCTATTCCTTCTATCTTCTCACGTATTGTTCTCTCACGAATAAAAGTTTCAAGATTCTTTTAAGGACGAGTTTTCTCTTCGTAGGTTTTGACTGAAAGTATCAATCCATCTTTTACAGTACTCAAAAATACTTCTGCCATTACAACAAAAGTATATTTTCTGTTCCTCTTTTGTCTTTCTCTGCAGACATGATTCTCATTATAATAAGAAGACTTACTTCTTAACATAATAAGGGAGGACTCACCAGTATGCTTTTCTCCATTGATAGAAAACTGGATGTCGTAAACATCACCAGGTCTGCCATAGAGAAAAATGTTTTAAAAAGGGTTGAATAAGAGAAGGGAATGTGTGTGTGTGGGGGGGGGGGGGGGAGGGGGAGAGGGGGAGGGAGAAGGGTGTCCCTAAAGATTTTTTTTTTTTTTTTTTTTTTT
>JBCEWB010086739.1:0-12621 GCA_039654565.1 Peronia peronii
CCCCCCCCCCCCCCCCCCCCCCCCCCCCCCCCCCCCCCCCCCCCCCCCCCCCCCCCCCCCCCCCCCCCTCCCCAATAAGATCCCCTTCTTAACCTCTCAACTATGAATGAGTATTATCACCATCATCACTCATTGCTCTTCAGAGCATTTTCCAAGGCTCAACAAAGACTTCAATTCATGCCAATCGAGACAATGTTAGTTACCCTTTCTTTCTACAAATGACTAACCACTCCTCTTACAGCTCCATCTCTATGCAGCTTTTCAGAAAATACTCCATAGCTCTATCCCTACAGAATTTGTTACATTCTTTCTGCATCTTATGTCTTATGTTTCCCGAATTTAATCCAGACGCACAAACTTGTGCTACATTATGCACAGTCTACTTATTATAATATAATGAACAGGTTTGGTCCTGGGTTACTTTATGCACGTTTAACTACAACATTTCAACAGGAATTCTAATCATCTCCATCTTCTAGTATACATGTATGTACATATACAAATACATGTACATGTAATCTGTAACAACAACAAAAATTATCAAACAGCAGTACTTCTAAGAATACATCATTTTTGTTCCACTTCCAAAATCTTTGTAAGCAGACGAAATAAAGTTGGCTATACGTAGTCTACATGTAAATTACCATAAATCACAAGCACACAGCTGATTTGAATGCCCAGAGCTAAATTATGCAACAAAAGCAGGTGCACTTCTTTAATACGCAGCAACATACACATGCAGTAGTAATAAATAATGTTTTGAAATACAAATAACATATCTGTTGTTCCTCTGTCTGATCTGTAGCCTGCCCAAGAGCCTAAAATTCCGTATGGCTAACATTTTTTCTCTGTAATGTGCAAGTATATATTTCATACATGTATATTATTTTGTGGAGGTAGTCCAGCACTGAGATAAAATTCCACACAAAAGAATGGAATACAAGAATCTCAACTGTCTTTTAAACACAAAAATAATTTGGTTTAGATCTCTTTAAATCTAATTCAAATGGAACTGAGCTGATGAAATGTACTGTACAGCAAGAGCTGTGATATTACACTTACATGTATACATATAGATACTCTCATATCTGTGTTGACAGTGATGGTAAGTCAGAAAACTCAGCCAAATAACCCACAATTAGTTGACATGAAAGTGGCTCCACAATCTTACTAATGGAGGCTAATTGATTTTATTGAATGAGTCTTAATTTTTACCCAAAAATAATTTACATTAAAACAATTTAAAAGACAAGAAAAATGCAAAAGGGAAACTTTTGACATGTACATGTATTACCTTGGGTTTAACAAGGATATAAGTTTATAACAGTTCAACATCAAAAAGAAACTGATGGACATGTATTGCAGTAAAATCTAGTACAGTCGAGTCGGCTTAAATAAATCGAATTTGCCGGGAACAACCTAATGGGTTCGATTAAAGAGAGTTCGTCTTCCAGTTTTTAACAGGGCGGGGCAATTCTCGACTAATGAGGCACTATTTTATTTTATTCCAGGATTATTTCCCTTTATAAAGAAATCACGCTTTGGCTCCCGAACTTTGTGTTTATCTTAAATTCAAGCCCTCTCATATGACTGGATTGCTAGTCCTAATTTTAAGGGCTGTGTTGAAAGCAAAAGTAATGTAAAGAAAAGTTAGAGCCCTGAAAAGGACTGTTAATGCTTTAGTCCTGAAAAGGCCTGCTGAATAAGTTTTACCCCTGAAATAGTTTTAACTCTGAAAAGAGTTAGAGGAAGCCATCACATAGTCTGTGAGGATATAAGCAGGTCAACCGCAAGCAAAAAAAAAAAAAAAACAAGCACGATGGAGAATCTGGCCTATCCCGTCCCGGTACGAGAACCAACATCATAACATCGGTGCAGCGCTCTATTATAACGTCACCTACACACTTCGTAATGTACAGTGTATGTAGATCTAACGTGTACTAGTACATTTATGCATATACCTGTACTACAGGTTCTGCTAGGAATGTAGGATGCTTGATTATCGATCAATTGTCGACAGTGCTGGCCATAATACACTGTTTATTCCCCCCCCCCCCAAACACATGACCTACTTATGCTGAGCGGAAGACACAATACATTGTCTAACCCCTCTCACCCCATCCACGGTGCTGTGCACGTCTCCTTTGTTTATCCCCCTCTCCCCGTGAACACATGACCTACTTACGCTGTGCATGAGACACAATACATTGTCTAACCCCTCTCGCCCCACCCCCGGCGTTGTCTCCTTTGTTTTCAAACCGCCGGCATTCGCGTTGGAGGAAACCACGTGGAGATGACAGCAGCCGATTTTTACCTTTGTGGCGGCGCTGACCAGTTCGATTTAAAGGAAACACACGGCGATGGCTTCGATTTATGCGAGAGGCATTTAATGGGCACAAAGAGGAAAAAAAATCCATTGTTTCATTTTTATTCGATTTATCAGAAATTCGGATTATCAGAGTTCGGTTTGCGTGGACTCGACTGTAATATTTCATACACTGCACCATATGTCATTCATACGTGATTTCATGATTAATGAGTAATATGGTACACAACCAACATCATACAGAGCTTTAACTCACTCCAGACTAATCCCAACCCCATGACATAAGCATCGAGTTTGTCTTCATCAGCAGACACCCCAACTTTACAGGACCAATAACATCACATACATGTATAATTTTTGCGGTTATTCTCTTACATTATATTAATGATGGATACTGCCAAATGCTACACCAGCTTGTTGTGCTGAAAGCTTCCCTAGATTCTGATAGGAACATTTCCAATAGCAAATTTCTTACAAGTTGTGCTACCAGCACTTATTTCATAAAAAAAGACTGTGTGGTTTGTTTGCTTGAGGGAGACCATGGCATGGTGGGAAACTCAAATTACATTTCATAACCAGCACCCTGGTCAAAACATATCAGGTCAAAGGTCATGGTCAAGGACCATTTTGAGGTGTAGATCTAACGAGGTAGTCTTTTCCTTTACCTCCACTTCCACAGGAATTCAAAGAAACATGTCATCTAGGAAAAAATTTTAGGCAATTTCAATGAATCATGAAAAAAATAAAACAGTAGTCAATATTCTATAAATTCAAGTCAATTTGTTTCATTAAAAATACTTTTGATATTTCACAAAGAAAAAATCCAATCATGGTTACCAACAGTTTGGCTGATTACAACAAATAGGCAAATTCTGTCATGAAAAACAACCATTGGTACCATGAAGTCCAGGCTGGAATGAGGTAAAGCAATGTAACTAATCTCAACATGGCATGAGCAAACAAGGGCTGTTTTATACTGTGATTACAGTAAAAAATAATAGCTGAAATTGATGAAATTACTGTCACCCTCATTTGTATACATGCACATAAAAAAATAAACATTTTTCCATGGTTTCTGTGGTCATGATACAAGGGGCAGGGAACAATACATTTCAAGTTAAAAGAATGAAAATCATACAAGATGAGATATTGCCATGATATAATTGAATGAACAAAAATGTCAAGATTTATGTGTACTCAGCTAAGGGATTATTTTTCCCACTCTCTATGTTCATTTGAGATGCAACACAATGAACTCAGGCTCTCATAAAATTTTTAGCCTATGAAGTTATTGGTATCACTGTGAAGATTATTTCATTTCCCTCTCTGCGTGTGAAAAAAATTTTGTTCTACCTTAAGTAGTAGGTGCAATATTGGCAATTAAAGACAGTGGGGGTGACCTGCTGCTACAGCTGAATTTAGTGAGAACTTGGCCAATCAATTTTGTTAATCCTTATAAATCCTTGTTAGACCATCCCACTAAATTACAATTTATGGGCTTTAACTCAATTTACTTCAGCAAATGTAACTCTGAAATGCATTTTTACATTGACATAGGTGGGTCTGTGAAGACAAAAAAACTTGTGCTAAAAATTCATTCGCTGTTGAAAAACACGTGATTTCTCTGGTCGCCTCCGTTTGACAAGTGTCTGATTCCATCGTGTTGCATTATGTATATAAGGAAGATATCAATATTAATTAATGACATCCATGTATAATATCAAAAAGATTATCAAGAGTACCACTAAGCTGTCCCACAGAGGATCATAACTCTTCCACTGAATACAGCACGCAGAAGAAATCAAATAAGGTACTCATTGTAGTATTAGTAGTAAAAGCTAAGTAAGACAAGAAATCTTCCTCAAACCTCTTGACAGCAATATCATGTTCATTGCCCAAGGAAATTCTTAGCCCATTCTGCTTGCATTCAGTCATTTCCATACTGAAAAAAAAAAACATACACATTCAAAGCAAACAATACTAATTTGCACCATATCAATGCTGACAGCTTAAACAGTTTACATTCATTGAGATGAACAGCATTTAACAGATCAAAGTTGTGTTTTGAAACACCATAATATTGTTCACAAAAGAAAAAATATAGATTTGGTTCCCATTCCAATTTCCACAAAATTCACTGACAAAATGATAAAAGTTCAATGAATTATGTCACATTCTTCATCCATCATGTCCAAAAGAACAATGGTCAAATAACAGTCAAATACTAACTGACTATGAGGAATAATTAACCAGAAACTCAAGCATGCTAAAGGCAGTGTCTTCACTTATCAAACACTTCATTAAAACTAGGCTCCACACAACTTTCACGGTATAGCACTAGCTCATGTGGCACTAAACAATCTTTATGTATGATTGGGATAAAGCCATAACATCAGCAAGATTACGTTTTCATAACTAAATGTCATGTTCAAAGCAATCTGGTTTGTCCAGTAAATTGGTTATCCCTGTGTTCAACACAGCATCCATATCTATCCAGCATCTGGAGCTCCAAGCCTTTTCTCTGGACTGAAAGTCAAGTTCTCATCAACCATTGCCTTCAGTCTGCGTCTCATTTCTTCATTTGTCCTGACCTTCGTTTCCACCTGCATGACTTTGGAAGCATTGCCTTCATCAGCTTTCCTGGCATCAACAGTGTCTTTCTTTTCACTTGCAACAGGTGTAGTCTCTCTCTTGTCCTGTATATCTTTGCTTCCCTTTGATTCTTTATTCAAATCATCAGGAGGGGATTGAACTTTGTCTTCTGCTTTCACTTCTGAGCCTTCATCCTTCATGACTTCTTCAATCTTCCCGTTTATATTCGATTCATTTGTATTGTTATTTTCTGTTGAAATAGGGCTGTTGTCATCTTCTACATCTCGTTTGATACGTTTTACCTCATCATCATAATGTGACAACTGTTTCTGTTGTGCCAAACCTTCGTTGCCCTGCTGACCCTGAGGCTGTAATGGTTGGATAAAATCAGGCTGCTGCTGTTGCTCTTGAAGAGCTGGCTGCTGCTGCTGCTGCTGCTGTTGTTGTTGTTGAATGACCATGTCAGCCACTGGTAAGCCTTGATTTACCTGCTGTTGTTGTGCTACAGGTTGTTGTTCCTGCACCACAGGCTGTGGCTGCTGTTGTAACATTGGCTGTTGTTGCTGTTGTGCCACAGGCTGTTGCACCACAGGCTGTTGTTGCTGTTGTGCCACTGGCTGTTGTTGCTGTTGTACCACAGGCTGTTGTTGCTGTTGTGCCACAGGCTGTTGCTGCTGTTGTACCACAGATTGTTGCTGTTGTACCAAAGGCTGTTGCTGTTGTACCAAAGGCTGTTGCTGCTGTACTTGCTGATATTGTGGCTGTAGTTGTTGCTGTTGTGCTTGCTGAGCCTGACCCTGTTGTTGTATCTCTTGCTGCTGTATTTGTAGTTGCTCTGGTTGTTGCTGCTGGACAGGCTGCTGCTCTTGCTGTTGCTCATTGATATCGTTTATGCTTCGGCCCACCTGCCGGTTAAATTGCTGCTGTTTTTGCTGAGGAATCACTTGTGGTTGTTGTTGTTGTTGTGGCTGTGGTGGTACTTGATTTACCAATTGTTGCTGCTCTCTGCCTTGGCTGTTTATCCATTGCTGATCCTGTTGTGGCTTCAATGTCTGTCTTTGAGCGTGAACGTTTTCTTTATCCTGATCCTGCTCAAAAAGAAGGTAACAGAGTGAGAAATGCAGTCCACCACCTTAAACATTATTCATCGTACATGACCTGTGATCATAGACTACTATCTATGAAACACTTCTGCTATGACAAAACATGGTGAACTTCTGACCTCACTTTGTCCCATCAACATAGAAAAATACCATGGTTTCAACTAGCATTCTTTTCTAAGCATCACAGAAGTAAAAAAATAAACAGTGACTACAAAAGCTCAGGCATAATGACAGACCAGACTTCAAGTACATGTATGTTTGAGCCATCTCGAGAAACTCTCTGATACTGGAGAACTAATTAATAAATGTTCTTGAAATTTCCACAATATTTTTTGTAAGAATTTGGCAATCTGCTATGATTCTTTCTGCAGTGCAAACATAAATGAATTCTGAAGGTATGTAAAGACTTGAGAAATCCTCAGGTATTAAGACTATATTTTTTTTCACCCCTCATGCTTAAGATCCTCATCAAAGCAAAGAAACGTTTGCTCATAGTAATATCTTCAAAAGAAAAAAGTTTCATGACAAAATGAACAATTCTTTTGTTGTACTGCCTTGTAAATGGGTACAATTCTTAAACTTGCTATTATAATGTGCGATTTTCTTTTAAGAAATTAATGTCCAACCTCAAAATGTGGCACATATTTCTCTTCTTCTTCAATAATCATGAAATACAAATAAAGTCACCATTTTTTTCAATGCAAGTTGGTTCAATGTAATCACAGATAAATAATATGCATAGTAGAATACTCAATGCCACTTTGAAGAATTCAGCTCATATATTTCTGAAGGTCTCATTTTGTTGTAATCATTCTGGCCACAATATCTTAACGTTAACAAAAAATATCTGTGTAAATGATTTCACAATAATATGTGACATTTATCTCTCCACTCATTTTTGTCTCTTCCTCTAAACTCTTTCCACTCACTGCAGGAAACTGAAACAAAAGATGGACTCTCACCAGTTTTATTGGTTCAGCTGTATTTTTGAAGATTAGTTAAACAAAACTACATATTCCCTTCCTGTACAATCACTGTCATGCAGACCTACCTACCCTCACAACAGCGGAGGAGGGATATCTGACTCAAAAAGGAGGGAAATCAGGAAAAGGAGGGAAATTTACCGACCCATAGTTCCTACCTAGAATTACTATGTATTACATTACGAACCAATAGAACATCTGCATGTGAACTTAAGGTTTCATTCGCTATAAATATTACACAATAAATTAGATCTGCATTTCTTACATTCTTTGCAGATTCACAACATAGTGAACAGTTTTACTTTAATTCAAGTATAGTTCTAGTGCATTTTGCACTATTCACAAAAGTTTAGAAAATTCATTGCACAAATTTCTATTCTTTTCTGCTGTACATTTCTGAAGGAGAAGGCACACCACCACTTCAATGTAGGGTGGGAAGGGGTGTACGTGGTAGGTTCACAGTCAGCCCGCCACACAACATCCCCGCTTTCCCTTTGATCCAATGCTCTGACCACTGACCGGCGTTTCACATCTGCTTCTGCATGTAACAATTAGTAATATTGAACAACAGATTCTTGACGGTTCTGACTGTCCGTGAAAAAGTAGAGGACAGTGCCGTTGGGCTCAAACAGTTGGGGGGACTTAGTGCGGGTGGGTGATAGCAGTGGATGGAGAGAGGAAAACTGACTGGATTACAAATGATGCATGGCAGTGAAGCGATTAAATTCTGGCAGTGATAGTGATAGCTATCACAAAAAGAAGTAGGCGTAATAGCCAGTTCATAGACAGAAAATAGCCTGTGAGTGAGACAACCTCCGTCACGAGTGCTGGCAGGGACATTCGAACAGAATGGCAGACCGGTCAAATTTCACACCAAAATTATGTCGGAATCGCTGAGACTCGATCTTTTTTTTTTTTTCATCCCTCTTATGTAAAGTAAGCAGACAAGATCAGTAGGCTTACATGATGATGCATGTTATGGGCAGCCGTCGTCTTCTGTCTGATGATGTACGCGTAAAGACATGTATTCGTAAGCTAAACAGGTTGTTGGCCTCCGACCAGACTTCTGAGTGAAAGATCCCAGGATGAATCTACATCGTTTACATCATGGTTGGCAATAAGCGGACTGAAAGTGAAAACATAAAACGAGTGGCGGGATGGGACACCACGGTTAATTAATGATTTAGGTTCAAAAGAGAACTACACGAGCGATCATGGGCCGAGCGAGGATCAGATCACTAATGACAGGCGCACGTGAACGACCACTTAGCATGAGGGCGGGATGGGCGGGGTGTAATACATAACACTACATGTCCAGACTGGGCTACATCATGTACTGTTGGCCTACAGACACAGGCCTTGGCAACAGCGGCAGGCAGGATCACTGCCCATAGCAACAAACAGTAGAACACAGTTTTCTTGCTGGACTGTAGATGAAAACTATACTCCGGCCACACTCAGAATGATGCCAAAGCATGTCATGCAGAAAACTAGTATAAAATATCTGAATTTGTCCAAATGCAGGAATTTTTATTCACGGCGCGGGATGTGGGATAATGAGTCGAAATGTGGGATGAAGGTAGGCAGGTCTGTGTCATGGCTTTGAGTAAAGTAAAACTTAGCAAGAACATTCATCATCACTCTTTTCATGTCTTTGCAGTTACGGATATGCACACTCAGAACACTTGAGTCAACTCCATAAATCCCTTCCCCAGCTTTGCACCTTCAACAATTCAAATGGAATAACAAACCAAGTCTCTCACACAAAGTGAAAATTTTCTCTGGTCTACTGTATTATTTTTCTGTCTAATATAAATACATAACTTGAAGTCTGTTGAAAATCAATCTTTTCTTCCAACAATTCTCAGTTGATGCTAACCCAATGAGCACCAGGACAATACATTTTAACCTTTAAAGTGTCAGATGAAACTGCTGCAATGTCAGCATTTCCATAGAATGAGTCTGGGTCTGAATGGCAATATAAGATGAGCATTTTGCTACTGACACTGGATGTCATTCACAAAGTAATTCATATGTAAAATGCAATGGGTAAGTTTTCCAGCAAATCAGCCTCATGGTATTTTTATGCTTAAAGAAATTTGGTTAAAAAAACAAGGGGTACAGTCAATTAAGAAAGTCTGTTTACTTTCATGTCTTGAGCATGGTGATCTTTGAATTCCTTGAGTAATTTCTTCTGTTCCTCTATCAGTTTCTCTTGCTCTATGCGGTGTTTCTCAAGCTGCGCCAAGAGCTCCTCCTGTTTCTTTTCTTTCTCTTGATGCTCCTGTGGCAATATCAAATAGAAGCAAGATATAGAGGCTATGCCTATACTACAATATCCCAGACAACTTTCCCATATTCTATTGCTCATGCAACCTAACCTCTTGTTCTTTTCCCATTTAACACTTTCCTTTTCTCTTTTTTTATCTCTAACATACATACGGACAACAATACAATTGTTGCTGACATTTTTAATATACCTATATATTGTTTCATGTTCTTCATTTCCAGTGAGACAGTTCTTGCTTCTCCTGTTTGAAAATATTCATGACTTGACCATTGTTGAATTTCAATCAGCTTTTTCAATACTTCCGTTGACAGGATAATGCTGGTCCAATTCCATTTAAATTATATTTTTAAGTACCCTATCATATAAGACATTCCATCAAATTCACATTTTCATCACATTTTTTTAACATGCATACTGTCCTTTTATAGTTCCTGAAATCTGAATAACCTAAATCGTTTAATCACAGAACATGCTAGCTAAGAAGAAAGTGAACATTAAAAAAAAAATGTTTTTGTCTATATCCCAAGAATTATTCACAAAATAAATCTTCATTTTTACTTTGTCACCCACATTTCCTTTTCCTTCTGCATTTGTTTTCTCCTTTTCCTCAGACTGCTTTACATCTTCTTCATCTCTCTTCGCATTCTCTACTGCTGCTTGCTTCACTTCCTTTTTCTCCTGAAATGAAAGACAAGAATATGACATATCTGCCTAAATTTTCTATTTTGTCTATGTTTACAATATTTGTCTCAATATATTTTCACTTTTTTTATACAATGTATGAGAGATGCATGCATGCTCTGACTCTGTTAGAACTGATACATTGTTTCAACAACAAGCTTTCCATATTGCTTTAATGAGACCGCATTTTCATTTTCCAAATTGTGGTCTGAAATCAAAGACAGAAAAAAAGACGTGTTGCATCAGCAATATTAATCATTCACAGCTTATTCATTTAAGTGACATAAGCCATTCACAACAAATCACTTCACTTTTCACAAATGCAAGCGACTGATGATGAGAAAACAGCTGGCAGGTTATGGAAAGAGCTATAAACTATGATAGTAATCTATAATCTATCAATATATAAAAAGGATAACATAATCAGCCTGAAATGGATGATTTTTATAGATAACAAATATACTATGGGCTCTACCTATAATAGATAAATGCTTACCTGAGCTTGCTGAGCATCATTGTCTGGAGGGTCAGGATTTGGTGGTTCCTGTCTTGTATCATCCTCTTCTTTTTTCTTGACATCATCTCCATCTGAAATTACCAGCAGCTTGTGAGGCACAAAGTTTCCTCTTCTATCTCAACAGCCGTCTGGCTGGTTGAAATCCTGACAGCAAGCATTTATCACTATGACAAGTTACTTGTCTTTAAGATTTGCAAAGACTGATGTCATCTTAACGCAAGTAGTGAAATGAGCTGTTATATAAATAAAGCTGTCCAAACGTAAACATAAAAGCTTCACTCAAATGGGAAAACAGACTTTCTACCTTAGATATTTTCAGTCATCCACCATTTTCACCATAAAATCGCCAAGAACAAAATTAAAGAACAGAGGAATATACTGACAACATGTAGCTAGGACAGAAAGTCTTCTGTTGAATCTTGTAGGCGGAAGTCAATAATTACGGTTCCTTATAATACATAAGCACTTCAAACAAATCAAACAAATTAAAAAAAAAAAAAAAAAAATCAAAATCATATAGATCAGGTTTTACATGATGAAATATTAACAAAACCAAAAAAACAGGACGTATATTTCACATGACAGAAGTTTTACAAAGTTGTGTATTGCTTTACATGGATTACGAAAAGAATAAAAATTGAAACCATTTTTTTTTTAATGTGGAATCTCCTACCCCAACAATCTACATGTATTTATCCATAAACTCTGATATTTTTCACCATCTGATAGGAAAGCACCTGCCTTCATTGTTGTTTACTTTGTTATCAACAAATTCATTTGGCTTTTCTAGTTGTGCGATGTCCTGTTTGTTGTTCTCTGGCTGATCAGGAAGGATGGGAACTGGCACATTCTCCTTATGCACTTGGCCTTGGTTGTGAGAGCTCAGGGTGGCAAAAGTACTCACGCACAGAATGGTCACTCCAAGTATGAACACCAGCTGGATCCAAAAAATGATCAAGGGAGAAAAGGACCAAAGTTCAAAATTGTATATATGGCTTATATTAAAATTTTTGTGTGTGTTAGACATGGCAAAAATAAAACGATGGTTAAGGGCAGATAAGAATCAACATTTTGAACAAAAAATTGTACATTGGACTTATTTTAATGTCTTTTTTCTTCATATGTGTTAGACAAGCCAGCCACATTGACATGAAACAATAAAAATACAATCCATGTTGCATAACTGCTGGATAGCCATTATGGATTTCAAGACAAAAAACATAATATATTTATTATAACCTTACAATCTTAAAATTTCAAAAAGTTTTAAGGCTATTTTGAAAATGTTTCTTGCATACTGATTGCAAGAGCGTTCTAGCTGGCTTGTCAGTTCTCATGTATGTTTGAAGGTTATCCTCATATATCAAAGCAGTCTTTTGTTTTGTTTTTTTTTTCTTTTCACATTATTCCAAGAAAATTTACAAAGGATGACTAATCTGATCACAAGATGATAAAATGTGCAATGAAGAAAGGAAAAAAAAAAAAAGAAGAAATCACTATCAGCATCACAAAAGTGACAAGGATTCATATTTCCATTCATATTTTGTGAAAGTGTTAAGTAATTGGAATAGATGTGGTTGCCAAATGCAATAGCATTACAGGGATGAAAAAATATTTTTGCTTTTTCATAAAGAATTCAAAGTAATTACAAATACAAAGAAAAAAGATATGAGCTATTTTTCACAAGCGATAAGTCACTCGCGACTGTTCCGCCAACATTTGGCGGGCTGGTTGCTTACTCGTGTCGATGGATCACCACCCCTTGGCGGACTGTCTTAGTTTTTTGTTTTCTCTGTCCCTAACCTGCCGAGAGCTGGCAGAACCGTCGCTGGTGACAGTATAGCCATTTGTCTTATTTCGTGCAAAAGTTTCACGGAGATTGGGGTTATACTTTTTGAGTTATGCAGACCTGCCTACCCTCACAACAGCGGAGGAGGGATATCTGACTCAAAAAGGAGGGAAAATCAGGAAAAAGTAACGAAATTTACCGACCCATAGTTCCTACCTAGAATTACTATGTATTACATAACAAACCAACAGAACATCCGCATGTGAACTTAAGGTTTCATTGGATATAAATATTACACAATAAATTAGATCTGCATTTCTTACATTCTTTGCAGATTCAT
>JBCEWB010086749.1:0-28833 GCA_039654565.1 Peronia peronii
TATCTATCTATCTATCTATCTATCTATCTATCTATCTATCTGTTTGTCTGTCTGTTTGTCTATTTACTTTATTTGGCTTCTTTCATCTCCCCATCCTTCTGTCGCTTTGCTTGTCTGTCTCTCTATTTGCCTGCCTCTTTGTCTGTCTGTCTGTCTGTCTATCTAACCAGCGAACGAATCATTTACCAATCCTAATGACTGTCTACAGTGTAGACTCAGTGATTAGCTCTAAGTGTCTGTGAAAATGTTTGAAGATCACAAGGTAAATAATATGACAAACTGATACCTTCTGAATAGCTGGGCGATGTGTACCATCAAGTTTTCATTCAACTAAATACTACTATTATAACAGTGGCAATCATGTTAAAAAGTGGCTGAAACCATACTCTATTTACAGGCCGACAAACCAACGGCAAGAATGGTTAATTTGCAGATTTCTTTTTTTTTTTTCTGGTCCTTTCTGTTGTTTTCTCATTTCGAAAACACGAGACCAGCGGGTATAATAACAATAATGCCCATCGCTAACCGGCTGTTGACCAATGATTCTACAGCTCTGACATGTACGGAATGAAATGAAATGAGATGGTACCAAGACTGTCTGGTCTTGTCACTGCTGATGGCAGTTTTGTGGCTGTTTATGTGTGCGATCCGCATGGTGGAAAGCTCAACAGTGAGGAACAGGCACTACAGTTCTGTCAAGCGAGTTGGATGTTTATTCAATGAATGGGAGCAGAACACTGCAAGGCTACTGTTGGCAATGCCTTTCTCTCTTGGCTGTATCTTCAAGCTGTTGATGCTCTGATTGCAATTTCTTAATTTTGCGTTAGATTTTTTACCAGCTTTTTGGTGCTGGTACAATTTCCTTGATGATAGTGTAATATACATAAATATATATAGGGTCCTGCTTCTATAACCTCCCTCCCCCCTCTCCCTCTCTCTTTCTCTTTCTTTCTGTCTCTCTCACACACACACTATCTCTTATTTTTTTTAAACAAATAAGCCATAGATTACACCTGCCTGTATAGTTCGCTCTAAAATACCACATAACTGGCAAATGGTTTATTCTCCCGTCAGAGATCCAGTAGTTGCATCTTTTATGACTGAGCCGTTTGTACACCTGCCATACAAAAACAAATGTTTTGCATAAGAAAATAACTTCACCAGAATGTCGTCCGTGCAGACATGTGGTGGTAAACATGTGTTTCTGTTTATAATACAACGTCAGTTTCAAAATTTCCTCTGAATTATAACAAAATATATATTTAAGGTAGTGCGACGTACCTGTCTGGAAACACATTTAATGATGCAGAAACAGATAGATATTTTAAAAAAAAAAATACATAGACATTTTTAAAAAAAATATATAGGCATGTTAGAGAGAGAGACATTAATCTGACAAACTTATTTGCCCGAATTTTCTAGATGACCCACGCTTCAAATTTCGCATACTCCTCATCGACTTTGTAATTCCGCCCGTTTACATAATGTCCTCTGACACTCATCCACCCTTGCTCGTTCAATTCCCGATCGCTCACACATTGTCGAGTACATCAGCGTCACTCACACTTATACATCATCTTAATGACTGATCCTTAGCACTGTGAAGGTGTAACAATTTCCACATGTTCAGAAGCGTTTTTACTGTACTGGATAAGAACAGCCATTCCATGCCAAATTACATGGAAATCATTTTGCTTGGCTTCATATTGTATTTTTTCAAAAGATACGTAGAGGCTGTCGTGGATTATTCTTAAAAACTAAAGGCTATTTTGGGCAATAGTGACATAATGATGATATCATCAAGAAAAGTGGCCACAGCTTTTTATTCAATAGTTTGTGACTGATGTGATAATCTTAGGATGCTAAGCGTCTAGAATGCCTCTGTCAGGAAACTATTTTGTTCTTGTTCTAAGATTGTCAACTTCCGCCTTAATAATAATACGTTACCTATTATTCTAGATACTTGCCCGTGCAGCTGGTATGTATAAATTATTAAGTAAATTCTCCGTTGAAATGGAAATAAGACAAAATAAATCTATTGGTTCATGTCCCATAATAGTGGGATTATTCACAGATCTTGTAATCCCTGTATTGTATGGGCTCTCATTTGTATTAAGGGCCAGCACGGTCGAATGCATTAGGTGTCATTAGTGCTTCAGTTCTGCAAAATATGACGAGGAAACGATTAAAAGAAAAATTATAATTTTAAAAAAAGAGAGAGAGAGAGAGATATCTTTTTATTTCCTTAATGATCCAGACTGGCTAAGTGGCAGCAGATGACCTAGGTATGTAGCGAGAAAGATAGGTAATAGAGGTGATGTAAAGTAGGAATATAAAAGAGTTCAGTCTTCCATGTGCTTGAGACAAAGAAAACTTGGACGGGTCTTGATATAGCGAACCCGCTTAGTCTTCCATGTTACATCACACCGCCGACCTTTCCATGGGCTACCTCTGTTAATACTGGCACGCAATTAGGAATGCTGGGGAGCCAAGATCATGGCTCAGGCACTCACGCGCAGGGCAATGAACGTGCAAAGTAAACATATTTATCAATCTGACTGCTGGGTAGCCTGCAAAATCTGGTATTATTCCACTAAAGGTTCAATGGTGGCTAACTGAGCCTTATTTCAATTTAGGCTTACTACAGGCGTAGTTCATATGATGTATAAGAAAACACGAGATTGACTCATCACAGTCATCGTAGCCTCCACATAGATTGTCAAGGGAATTTGTTGCCTACTCTTAACAGTTCTCACGTTTTAAACTTCTGTTTTAGAAAGTTATCTAAATTAACTATTTATTTATTTCTTTTCTCCTGCATTTCATGTTCTTTGTGGTGTTTCCTACTATGAAAGGATGAATAAAGGAGCTTCGTGGATGTATCTTCTGTTTCCTGTTAAACAATTTTTTATGTTGCGCTTTGAGGGGTGATGTTTCGCTGTCCTCTCCCAAATCGGCCGTGGATAAAAAGGAACTTTTGGAGCCCGTCATCTTCTGATGACTCAGAGCTACTCTACATAATTATTTGCTCACGCTGTGACACTTTACGTGGAAACAAACAGAGAGTCTCTAACAATACATTCATATTGACACGCGTTTTTTCTGTGCGCACCGACAGAAAACGCGTGGAAGTGAGAAATTCTTTATTTCTCTTTGCATTGTCCAGGTAGTTCATAAACCGCTGTACTCGTCTTATCACACTTCAGTTGCGCGTAGATTTTTTAAAACACAGAACAAAGATAAGTATGAACACACATGCACAACTGCATTTCAGTGAGTTTTCGACTTAGACAGGAATATGTGCCTCTGTACTGTAGGAAACATTGGTCATTTAATCTATAAAGATTGATAAAGAAGCTCTGGGGGTGAATGTGGCACCCTGCCTGTTGACGGAAGTGTTCGATCGCTCCTCTGGAAGATGTAAGATCGCTTAAATCAGGATCCAAACATTTTGATTTGCTCTTAGTCTTATTTCGTTCTTATTTTATTTCATCCTTTCAAGTTAGAGAAGTTAAGTGCAGAAGTTAGACAGAGCTCCGGCACACCTTGGCGGAAATGTCGTCAGCAACCAACAGTGTGATCAAATTAGGAGGCAGTTTCTCGGCTCTGGGACTTCCTCTCATGCAGACATGTTGACACGGAGGTCACATATATGTGCGTGTTGTCTCTTCCGCACATCAGATCATGTGCGAGATTTCAAGAAACACTACAGCATGTCTGCGAGAGAGATTGAAAGAACAAATAAAAAAGGCGCCAAATGATTCATGGGAAAACCCAGACCGAGAGGGATTCGCCTGTCGTTTATTTATTCTTTTCTTTTTCTCTCTGAATCGTGATGTTGAGTTCATAAGTTTGCAATTTTCTTGCCGATTGCTATCAATGTGTCCTTTGTTGTGTTTGCTTCTCCAATTTTTGTTTTCCTACCCTGCATCCTGTTTCTTTCCAGACTTCGTCCGGACTCGTAGATGCACAAACCAATACAATATTAGCAATTCCAACACCATCACCACCAACGCTATCACCAACAATAATAACCATTAATTTTGAAATCTCTTCACTTACACAAATATATTGTAAGGACACTGCCATTATAGCTGTAGAAAATGTTATACAACGACAACATAATCAACAACAGTAACACAAAAACACAAAGAGTGAAACAACAAGACCAGCAAATTTAATTACAAATCACATATGATTAAAATAATAACCAATATCCTTTGCCAGAAACTGGAAGGAAACAGCGCTCAATAGAAAACAAGTGGAGAAAAAAAAACATTCCTCTGAAAATACTACATTCTTAACATGGAAACTAACGATTTTCGTGAAACGTTAGAAAATACATCATCTCATAAAACTCCAGATAAAATTATTATGTGTATTTCAAACCTTTTCCTCTAGCTTCACTATCTTGACTTTTACACTTGGTAAGAAATAATCAGTTATCTTGACCGTAGGTATAACAACACTGTGGCTATTTTTTCGTTATCATAACAATTGTATGTGCCGTCATAATTCTTGGCAGGTTGCCAAGAACAGCTTTGTGATTTGCATTTCAAATTATAAAAAAGATCAGTTGAATGTTCTGTTGAAGAATGGCAAAACACCGGTCTTGTCGTTATGCCTTCTATCTCTTCTTAAACATGTATACATCAGAATTTGCAAATAATGATTCGTAATGTTGAATTCCAAAGTAGCAAAAAAATTCAAGTTTTTTTTTCATTATCCATACCCTATCATATTTTCAACCAATTTAAGTAGAGATCAAAAGATTACACAGTCAGTTAATTTGGCTCGAACATTTGCAATACAAATCATAGTGAATGTCGAGTTCCATTCTTCCAGTCTCTGACTTCCAGATCTTACTCATCCTTGTGAACTGGGACTATACAGTTGTTCTGGCGTGATGTCTGTAACGTGGCAGGAGAGATGTCTGAGTCAGCGTTATTTTTCTACCAGTTCCAGAATCTTGACCTCAAGGCCCACACAGTACTAAGTGTTAAATACGTTCTGACGCTGGTGGTTCCTGTTAGAGCATGGGCACACCTTGGGAACAAAGACGTTTGTGATTTATTCTGCAATTAGGAAAATAGATGACGTGGATGAGAAGAGATTTCAAAGATAAGACAAAACAAGATAAAATCAACTATCTTTGTCCTCGAAAGGAACTTCCATTCACAGTTGATGAGACATAATAATATAGTTGTAAGATACATTCACACGTACATGTAGACATGAATGCCATGATCAGAACGACCACGAACATTATCTCAGCTTGATAAACCTACTGCTGTTGACACAAATTAATTTCTGGAACGTTCAAAATTTCTTCTTACATGCAGCAAACGTTCACTCCTTTCGGAATATTTCAATTATATATATATATATAATAAAACAAAAAGAGTGCAGACCTATCACGAAAGGTTTTAAAAGAAATTAATGGAAAAATCAATATTCCTATAATGGTGCTTAATCATGTTCATGAACTGGCACTTCAATTGAGAAAGATTATCTCCTTGTTGAATTTGCATTATTTGGAAAGTAATCAGCCCTTTCGACCGTCAACCAGATTGCTTCCCTTTGCTAAGAACAAGAGGTATAACACAAGCATCGTAAAGAAGGAAAAAATCGTGAAACACAACTAAAAGAAAATTCTGAAAAAAAACTCATCATATGATGAACAGGTTTTTTTTTTTAATCTGATCGGGATACGTTTTTCATATTTTGTTTTGCATTACGAGTTTCAAATAACTTGAATATGTTGAAATGCTTGTCCCACACATCTTGTACTTAGCAAAGGGAAGCAACCTCACTAGATGGGGTAAAATGGCTCATCACAAATACAAAGCCAATGAAAGAGATTTTGAGCTGTTCGGTCTCTTGACACTGCTAGGGTCAAATGTGTAGAAATCACAATTACACACTTTAGACCTTAATCCGATCTAATCATAATCAATAGATCAATCAGCTTGTCGGCAAATAGTAGAAATTGAGGATATCCTTGCCATTTAGGCCCAGACATAGCCTGTGAGAAACTCCGCCAGTGTGAGAAATAGAAGTTATATATACTGTTTTATCTTAATGGTTTGGCCGAAGTTCAAGCGGAATAACCGTTGAAATAATCTCTTGCCTTGCCTGCAGAGATCTTTCTTTCTCCGCACTTTGTGCTGGGCTGAAGCTCCATATGTCATTCTGGAAAAGGCACGCATATTTGAACAGCCCTTAGATCCTTGTTTACTCATCCTAGGAAAACTGCTCTCCCCACTTATGTAACTCAGTGAACCTGCCTGTTGCATCGCCATATGTGTTTGTTTAGTTGCTTTTTTTTTCTTTGCGCCCACACCTTCCGCTCTGTTTTTGCCACTTAACTTATGTCCTACTCATCATTTCTTTTTCTGTCTCTTCGGATATTACTTACTCACATCATGCCATTCCTCACAGATTTTTTTTCTGCACCACACTGTACTTAGAAGCAACGGAAAATATCCACCTGCAAATAGATGTTGTCTACTATATCAACAATAATGAATGTCCCAATGCCTGCCTTTTTCTTGTTTTTTATTCATATGATGAATACACCATTCATGCACCATTTCTATCTTCCATTTCCATTTTGAAGTACATGACCTCTCCTGTCCAATCGCCGTTGTTTGTGTGCGTGTTGGTTTTCATTGTTTAAAGAATCCACAATTGTATCAACATTGATAAAATTTATCAAAGATCTAAAGTTACAATAATTCCAAGCATTCTGTTACTATCGTTCTTATGGCAAATATAGATATGTCCATCTATCTGTGAAGTTTACACACGATGACGGCATTTAAATGTAACACAAAGAATGCTGTCAAGCAATCCGCTCACAGAAATCATCATTTCTGAGAATATAAAACCGTTCCTTTGAACCATTAAATGCGGCTGGAAAATAGTGTAACTACTGAATTGGTCCAAATCTGCAACAAAAGCAGCTAATCAATAAATAAAGCATTTTCGAATTTTGCCAGTCACATTACATTGTAAGTTTTATATTTTGTCTGGGCGTTCACTTTGGAGTAGACATCTATTCCCACGAGGAATCCTAACGCTAAAAAAAGTTTGACTGTAATACAACTCACTGTTACTGTCCATAATATGTCTCATTCCTCACTGCCTTGCACGTCATTTGAGCGCTCTGCTCAATCTCGGCTTTGAGGATGACTGGTCCCTAATCTCCAAAAGCCAATAATTTCGAAACACTGTCTTTGACCCAGACAGTTAATGTGATCTATTAATACAAAGTGAAACATAGTCTAATCCTAGTGTTTCCCCGTTCATGGACAATTCAGATAAACGAGATTACATTACTTTTGCTCTTTACTGGTTAGTTGCTTTGTTAGTAGAGAAGTTCAGCAGTGGTTTAATTCATCGATATGAACTTCACTCCAAAATACACTTCTGTGTTTTCCATGGACTTGTGTGGGGTTATGCCCAGGTTATTTAGCTGCTGTGAATGACATCTGAAATCACCACTTCTCACACTATCTTAAAAGCTCGCTCCGTTCCTACCGTTTGCACTCCCGGCTTCAGTATATTTATCTGCCTGTGCAACAGGTGTGTGCTGCAAAATATTTTACATGTTTGAATGTCGTGTAGGTGGTTTGCGCTACCCGCACACGTGCTCTGTGTTTGATGATCTATTGGTTTGTCAGTAGCGTTTTAGATCTATTAGGACAAGGGAGTTTGGATGATGATTTTTCTTCTGCCTATCTCGTCAAAGCAAGCATTCTCTAGAGGATCTAATTTTCAACTGAATAATAAAATGTTCCTAATATATGAGAGTGCTGCAAACCTTTTGAGGGATTCTGATAAAAGACACACTACAGGAATTCTGATAAAAGACACACTAATTGTGAAACAATTGTCATTGTTGTGTTCATTGGAGAAATCGTAAATTGAGAGAACTAGGTGTCACACGTTAGATATTTTTGCTAGCAGAGGCACTTTGAAGCGATATTCTTTATGTGACAGGTTGTATTAGAAATCTCGGTGCGCATGAAACTCAATAATAGTGATGTTGCATGTACGATTGAAGTCTGTCATGAAGGATTGAAAAAAATAAATAAATAAAAAAGTGTCAGGAGACTTTAACTTATTTATTTGTACAAAAACCTCTCTGTGCTGACCAATAATAATAATAATAATAATAATAATAATAAAATGCCGTCTCGGATGACAAGAGCTAAAAAACAAACAAACAAACAACCCCCCACCTCCTTCCAGTTCCAGTTCAAATTATAAATACATGTAGTTGTGTCAGCTCAGCGGTGTTTAAACAATATGATAATCATTTTTTTTTCTAATATGCTTTGGTTGTGAAGGTTTAGCCTACGAGCTCAGAGATGAATAGCCAGGTATAGCAGGATCAAGCAGACAAACATATCGTGTTGTACCACAGCTTTTCACGTCTTTTCCCATCTGCACGTCAGCTTACTGTAAGACAATCCTGTGGACAAAATGCCGCGATTTTAAAGTACAGAACACAGATATTGTTTAACTCAGCACTTAGCTGATATATTTTCCTGGTAGATAGTTGGCTGAGAGGACAAAAAATAAATAACTAACTAAATAAATAAATAAACCAATAAATGCCAGTTTTAATCATGTGATCGGCCTAAGCAGAGGAAAATGTGGGGTAAGGAGGCAGAATCTGGTTCCCGACAATAATAATAGTAATAATGAAAATAACAACGGTAAATTTCCATAATTTTAACTATTAACAGCTATTTACATTCACAAATTGTACCATATTTCTAGATATTTTCTTTCAGAGAATAGGACGATGTTTGTACCAGAAAAATTGATCGAGAGGTAATGGGTTGTGTTCAGTTGAAGATCTAGAAACTTGATGCATGTCATGGACTTTCACAAATTTCTGTTTCTCCTTCCCCTTGCCCTTTGCAGTTTGTTTTTGTCCATCCGAATTTGATAAAATACTTAACCCTGAAAATGTCAAGCAGCTCATCTGCTCAGACTCTCTCATTCTACTTCGAGTTTAAATTTTTCTCCAAATAATATAGATCTACAATATTGTAGTGAAAAAAGTTCTAGGCTTACGCTACTTTAGGCTTAAAAACCGTTATTTCTGGAACACGAATTCATATCAACAACGAAATAATGGTACAATAGTAGTGGTTTCAACCAGCATTTTTCGGACTAAACTAGACTATCCAGTCTATAGAGGCTCCGTCCAGTGTCGTTGACATACACAGAGGGCGGGGACCCTGGTTGTTTTGTGGCGTCGAAGCCAAGCCTATGACTAGAGTTTTAGTTTTTATCTCTTTGTTTGCTGTGTTTTGCTTTTCTCTCATTCTCACTTGCATTGGTCCATTTAGACCACCAGCTTTTTCTGTATGTAACGTTCAGTTCGTTCGCTCATTTAGCTCAGTGTTCGACAGATAACGGCGATCATTTAGTTTTTGTTGTTGCTGCTGCTGTTGTTGTTGTTGTTGTTTTTGTTTTTGTTGTTGTTGTTGTGCGCTCTTGTTCTTAATTCATTTATTTCCATGGAAATGCTTATGATATTGCATTTGTTGATGAACAGTTGTGTCTTTTTGCGGTGCTCTTCCTATAAGAGACCGTGAACTCTGTTTTTAATTAAAGAGGACATTTCAGTTGGTTTGTTTCATTGGGTCCATTTTTTCCTGTTGTGTTGTGGTCCCTTGAGACTCGTTTTCTTTCACTTCAGTTGATGAAAGACATACGCACTCATACTCATACACAAACACACGCCCGCACATACACACACATTCGCACATATGTTTATAAGTCTGTATTATCCTCCTGTTTGATATGCACAGATAGAGGACGATAGTCATCATCATGAGGACCTACGTGTTGCTTGCACTGCTAGGCTTGTTCATCTGCTTGGTCTCAGCCAAAGTAAGTCACACACTCGCCCATACACAAGAGATAAAAATATAAGTATACAAATGAAGAAAAAAAAACAATAATTTTTACAAATCTACTGTTCATATCAATGAAATTGCATTAAATGGTGATCCGGAAGAATTATATGAAGATGAGAGAGTAGGATAGTAGGCTGATACGGATTTTGCTATTTATTCTTTAATTTTTTTAAATCTTCCAGTCAATAAGTAAAGTGCTGAACAAATGATCTTTACTTTGCTTAGCCCTCCAACTTACTTATCATAAAATTGGCAGTATGAAAAACACATTAAAAACAATGATGTTCGTGACTGCAATAATGAACTGTGGCTTAACTACGAATATTAGTTACTAGTTCACGACAGGCAATGGAAATCTTGCATTTATTTGTCGGCCCTGAAGCATTTTTCTCTGGGAAAATTATTTGGAGAGGGAAAAGGGAAGGAGAACCATCCAGAGGATGGTAATATAAACATAGTACATGAATTGTTACACATACAATGTACATCTTCTTTTGAATATTTTTGAAAATCCTACATATAATCGTTTGCCGTTTATGTGTCATACAAGGATGGCTCCATAAGTGATCATCTCAGTGAGGACGATGAAAATGACGATGAAGAAGTCGATACCACAAACGATGGCCTGACTGAGGAGAAAAGCAGAGAAAGTGAGTGCAAGTAATCGTAATCAAATTAACGTGATTATTCTTTTACATGTATTTACTTATCTAGTTATTTCTCTTGCCATATAACTCTCCTGTGTCTTTCTTGTAGTTTCGGGCAAATATCGTATTTTTGCCTGCCATTTCTGTTATTTCCAGAAAGGTAAGGAGGTAGCATTTAGGTAGGTAGTTCGATGGGTAAATAGGCAAGAAGGTAGGGAGGAGGGAGTGCGCATCATTAAGAGGTAACGTGGTGATAGGAGAAAACAACAACAACAACAACAACGCCAATTGTGAATGACAGGAATACTTTAACATTATATTTAAATTAAGTTTTGTCCATTGTCTGCAAGACCCTTGCAGGCGCAAGAAGTGCCGCCGTGGGGAGATGTGCGTGTTGGACGAGAACTGGAAGCCCAAGTGTCGCTGCTATGACCGCTGTGAGGTGCTGAGTCGCAAATTCGCAGTGAGTAACGTAGCAGCTAGCTATACGCAACGCCGGAACCCCCAAAATAATAAAAATAACAATAAAAAGTCAAACAACAAAAACAACTTAACCTAAAATAACGACAACAACAACAGTACACCACAATTACCAACAATGAACCTTAAGCGATGAATAACAACCACACACAACATCTGTACCAACGTTGAGCCACTACATGAATGTTTTGCTGAAATAGATTAATAAGGAGCCTACTTTATTTAGCAATCCAGCCTTAAAATACTCACTGGTTTTGATAATATAAAAGTGGGTACTTAACATTTTCAGCGCCAATTTCTGACGAAAAAATTGACGCTGAAAATGAAAAATACCGACATTTACACTTAGTAACACCCCACCAAAATAATCTACCAATCAAAGCCCAGCTGACCGTTCAATGAATAATAGCATCTGTGTTGTGACCGCAACGATGAGATCATCAACGAGAAACCCAGAGTAAGCAACACTAAACAGGAACATACCATGGTAAACAAAGACGATTTAATTAGTGACGATGACAAGCACACAGAAAAAAAACTCAACAATCACACAACAACAATAACAACAACATGAACAACAAAAGTTCACTTCATCTAATTCATCTCCTAAAACCGGCTGGAAGGGGGAGGGAGAGGGGGAAGAGACTGTTCAAGCATCACTAATGACATCTTGACGATCTTTCACCATCTGTGGCGGTCTTTAATTAATCTCAGTGTGGTTGCCAGACAGGGACTAGTCGATTGCTTGGTTTCTCCCATGGTTAAACAACAAAATACATAGCGACTAACAATGACAAACCACAGTATAGTGACAAAAATCACTGGGTGAAAAAATACTTTGAAAAAAAAGAAAGAAAGATAAAGGAAGAAAGAAGGGAAGAAAGAGAGGACTTGTGATTTCTGACGCCAAATAACAGGAAACAAGTGCGCTCGTATAGACACTACAAAATCATATTATTTATGTGCTTTTTTTATCTGTCAGTTCGGCAGAAATGAGCCATTTTTTACAGTCTTTGCTAGACAGATAAGATAAAAAACGGTTCCTTAAGAAGGAAAAATCACTTTTCATCATTGACCAATCCTGACCATATTAAAGTATCAGAGGTATATAATTACAAACGTAATAAGTCGTAATTAGAGTCTCAATACTCTCAATACTATAATGTGACATTTCAACACAGAAGTATTATAGGTTCATACTTTGCATTTCTCAATTGTTTTCTGATTGCAGTGGTTCAATGTGATATTGCAGTCTTGTACATGTAATACTCGAGTTTTTAACAATAGCACAGTCTATATCTTTTGATTTGCAAATTTGTTTGCTCCAGTTCTTTACCTCCACCTATCCATTTACCTCTGCCGATGTAGTGAGAACGCCTTTGAAGATGAGGCCACTAACCTCGTCCAGTCCTCTTGTCTTTCATTGTCTTTGAGGATCAGCAGATGTCATCCTTGTCCACTCCCAGATGTTGTTTTCCCATCTCTTCCTTTGTCCTTGCATCTATACAAATGCAACTCTGAAATTCGAGAGATCAAACCATTCAACATTGTTTATTCTTTCAGGACTGCAGAAACCAAACTATAGTGCTGAAATAAGTAAGTGCTGAAATTTACATGGGCTCTGTTTCAGGCTGCCTTGTGGTTAAAGTGGAAAAATAATGAATAAATGATTGCTTTACTATGATTGACACCGGCAGTGATAAAGATTGTTGAGAAAAAAAAAATGCAATAATTTTGTAAAGTTTTTGTTGGTAAAGTGCTACTGTGTGCAATGTTATAGCATGCAGCCATTTGAAGTTTCCATTTGTTTCAGGTGTGCAGCAATAAAAACGTAACGTACGACAGCGAATGCCATCTCGACCAAGACCATTGCCTGTGCAAGAGGAACAAGGAGGGCTGCAGTACACCTGGTCTTAAGAAAGTACAGCTAGAGTACTATGGCGAATGCCAGGGTAAAACTGAACAGCCGACATGACAATGGTTAACATTCCATATACATTGCTCTCGTGGCTCAAGCTGTATGTCTCACTCTAGTGGATTAAGCTGTGTTATATTATTCCATATGGGTGCACTGTAGTGGGTCAAGTGTTCTTTGATGAGCAAAGCTGACTAATATTCCTCACACAGAATTCTATTGGTTAAAGCTGCAAACAATACGAGATTATGCAGATGCATTCTTATGCTTTCAGCTACTCGCGGGATGACTTTCTCGGCGGATTTAGTAGCGCATGTTTTGACCATGCATTTCTATTTTGTAAATGATTGTAATGTTTCACAGTTAATATTCTTTGGTGAGCAAAGCTCTCTTACACAGGTCTAGTGGTAAACCGGTGCTGTTATTTCTTTCAAGTGCACTTTAGTGGGTAAAACTTTGTAGTATTTCATGCTTAGTGGTCTTTAACAGGAAAAAGCTGACTGCAGCAGCATTCTAATGATCAAAGTTACTAAACGGTTATACAAACTTACTTGAGTGAGAACAACAGTAATACACTAAACTGCCAGACGTTTTGGTGAGATAAGATGATGATATATTGTTGTTAGATTTGCAGTTTCTGACAGCTGAACTTCGTGCACTATCACCATGCATTCAAGTAATGTTTCATCGATTCTTGTGTATTAACGAACACTCTTTTTATAACCTCCAGGAGTTGGATTGGTGAGGACAGAGCTAGCCACTTTTCTGAAAGGACCACATGTGTCTGAGATTTTAATACGTTGGAAACTGTCTTTATGTCTGCCTGCTTGTCTGTCTGTTTGTCTGGTGCTCCGTTCGTCCACATGTCTGTTTATCCGCCAGTCCGCCTGTTTGTCTGTCTACTTGCTTATCTTTTTGTCCTCATACTTATGTGCCAGTTTAGTTCGGTTGGTAGTGTCTGTTCGACGTTTATCACTTCTAGCTGTCAGTCTGATGGTCAGTCAACCTGTTCTTTTTTCCCTATCTTTCTGATCATTGCTACGATCCCTATTCTCCAGTAGCAGTATCAACATGTAACGGTGGTGTGTCCTCTGTTTTCATGCCTTTGTCTCATTGTCCTCTAATGTATACTTAACCTTAACTTTTTCCTTTCTTTTTCATTTTTAACGCGTGCAGAACAGGATGACTGTTCGCCGGAACAAGCTGAACAGTTCCCTGAACGCCTGCGCGACTGGCTCTTTATCGTGATGGAAGATTTGGTGAGTACATATATCTCACTCCAGCTTCTCTCAAATTTTGAGGGACAACGATAACATACACTGGCCACCGTTGATACTTAGATGAAAGAAACAAACAAACAAAACAAATAGCTAGAGACAAAAATAGAGCACGGTGGTGATAATACAGTAGTAGAGCAACAGCCCCGAAATATTGGCCTTCGTACGGAGCCAAAAGAAAATTTCACGAAAGGCAATGTAGAACATGCATTTAGAAAAACAGCAACAGTAACAAAAAGAAAAATGACAGCAGCGACAGCAGCAACAGCGATATTCTTGGATCCAAATTTGTAGAATTTAACTCTCTCTCTCACCCTGCAAACATACTATAATCATCGGCGTTCTTTTCACTTGGAGGAATGATTCAATATAGACAACATATTTTGCAGAAAGAAACCATCAATTCAAAATAAACGGTCGAGATGTTCCGGAGAAGCATATTAAATCCACTTCGGAACCTTTCGGCCATTGCTTCCCATTACTCCATTACAACAGTGCATTTGGAACGATTGAGTAAAGTATAAGTCATGTCAGATCAGTTTTTATCCCGGGAGTGAATGTCTCATATATTGCAAAATTTTATTTTGTCCTGTCAATTTTGTGTATGATGCTGTATGATGTTGTATTTGCAATGTGCATTACAGAGGTTAACATAACATAAAGGCTGTCATATTTCAGTTATTAAAAAAAACTAGTTCACTCTCATGCTAGGACATGGTTGCCAACTTGCTTTGTCCTCAAACCCCGAGTTTCATCATCATACATTTCTTCAACAAGCACTGACGATTATTCCATATGAGCGGTCTAAAGTTCAAACAACGAACTGTTCACAACCAAGCAATTATATACACATCTGTATGCATACAGGTATAATACAGGAACTCATTGCTATAGTGCAGGTTTAACTTTCACTCTCTCACCGCAGGCCAGCCGGTCTGAGATTGATGAATATCAGGATCTCTTGGAGGAGGCAGCCAATGATGAGTTTCACGCCTATGCCGTCATCTGGAAATTTTGTGATCTGGACAAAGATCCACAAGACAGGTGCGACTGCGAATTGACATCGGTTCCCTCATCTCTAACTCTGAAGTCTTTATTATTATTTTTTTTTACTTTTCTCACTTCCTATTTTGTTCATTTAAAACTGGTCAATGTTGTTGATATTCATTTTCTCTGTCTTTGGTGCTAACTTTATGTATGTACTTGAGACGGGAAATGGGTATTACCTATCCTCTTTATATCAGAAATCAACGACAATTTTGTTTTTAATTAACCTTTGATAATTGTACAGATCATCTTACTTCTGTTAAAGATCTTCTCTCCTTTTAAAAAGTTATTTCATATTGCGCCTCTGTTTATTTACTATATGGATTGATGTGAATTTTGTTCATTTCACTGACCTTGTACATGTAATTGTGTGTGTATCTCTGTTATAACAATTTCTCAAAATGCCATTTTCATCAAAATGTTGCTTATGGGCATCACAAACGAAGCTGTTAGTCATTTTCTGAACACACAGAGTTTACCAAAACCGCATAGCATGTAATCGCTGAACGGCACCTGCATAAAAACAGTAGAAACTACATGAAAATCGTTTTGCCCCATGAACACCATCTAGACTTGGTGATTCCTTGTAGTACTGTATAGATCTTGGAAAGGTATCAGTGATGTCGTGAGAGCTACCATGAGCAATACTGAGCTAGATGTAACATTTTGTTCCTCCTGATATCAAGCTAGCCCTTAAATTATTACTGGCGTTTGCTTCAAAGAATATGAACAATCATACCATTTATAAACAACGTCATATCATACCAACGGCAGGCAAAGATCTCTCACCTTTATGTATTTCTCTCTTCTAATTTTATCCAGAACCTTTTTTTTTTTATGATACGACAGTATAAGATCCGATCATAAATCTGAGAAATAATATAATAAAACTGTGGATCATTAATGAAAAATAATCAAACTTTTTCCCCTTCCAACTCCCCCCTCCTTTTCCCCAGTATTTTTCAAAACTGAACCTTGGTTAATGAAAATGAAATCATTAGTGCATAGCTAAATTGAAAGCGAGACACATTCATTGACAATATGGAAGAGGAGTTTCTGAGCACAATAACAGTTATCAGAAGTGAATTGTGAAAATCTATGAGAAATGAATCTCAGAATCAAAGTAGCAGCCTATTATTCTTAGAAACATTTCAACGCCATTTTTGTAGAGTTAAATAGCGCAGATCTAGTAAATTATTTTCCTTTGCTAGGAACGCTGAATTAACTTTACATACGTAGTTATTCTGACTTGGTGCCTTCGTTTCTAAAATGCTTCTAGTTGTCTCTTTGTTCATTTTCACTGGCCCCGGTTTCAATCAAATAATAATAACAATATAATAACAATAAGAAAAAGAAGAAAAAAAAAAAAAGAATGATAATGATAATAATAATAATTTCATTTCATCTGCCTCAACACTGAATCCTGATAGAATGTGCAAATGTGTGAGTTTTTTTTCTTCTTCTTCTTCTTCTCTGGCAACACATCTAACCCAAAATGCCAACGTCAACTGTGATCTCACACAATGAAATGAAAAGACGCACTTCGTAATGAATCATGACCTAACTCATCCCTACTGTAACCGGGAAAATCCAGCCATCTTTTGGCCCGTTGTCAGCAATGTTCTTAAGGAAATAGCTCGTTCCACAGAATTAGAAACATTCATCCCAGTGACTCACCCAGTTCAGACGTTTCTACATGAAAGGAAACGGCTCAGGTTTATGTGCCATCTAAGATTGAGATGTTAGTGTAAAGGGAAAGGAACCTGATTCATTGCATGTAAGGGAGACAAAAGGGTGAGAATACGAGATGCCAAATTAATTAGGAAAAAAATGGCCTGGGAGACAGATTTACTCTGTAATCACTCTGCCAAAAGTAACGCCATGTACATTACGTGACATTATTACATATGGACCTTTTTTAAGTAGCTCTCCACTGGCAGGAGGGCGTTAAAGTTACTTCACCAAACTCTATTTCCCGTTCTCAAAAATACCCATCCCACTTTAAAATATGGGTCCATTATCACGCTTGATCTTTACCAGCCTCTGTTTCTTAACTTTTTTTCTGCTTAGAAAATAGTGCTAAGACAAATTTGTTTACTCTCCTTGATAGGGCATTGCAGTACTTTACCAGACTGTTGTACTCGGAAACCGGAAATTTGTCACACAGAAATGCAAGAATCTGAGATTATAGATCTAGTTCGCGTGTATGCAGAATCTAAAGATTGATGCATTGTGTCCCTTTCCATCGCCGATGGAAAACCAACAAGACTACAGTCATGTAGTTAGGTCTACTCCGTAGTTATAATATCACTGTTTTTACCATATTCTTGATAAGAAAATTCTATAGCAATTTAGTGTACGTTGAAACTCTTCTTTCACCGCCCTATCCTGATCAACATCTCAAACAGTTTTTCTATCAACAACAGACAATATCAACAGCAACAACATCAGCAACCATAATAACAACAACTACATTAGCAACAAGAAGAACAACAACAATAGAAGTCAGAATCATGCGCCAAAGATTATCGGAAGAAAAGCAGTAGGTTGTAGAGTGTGACTTGAGAATTTCGGTATTCCTGGTATAAAATCTACATGAACACATGATATGAACATAGCGCACTGATCTACGATGCTGCCCATAGAATACTATTATAATAAACCCGGCGTACATTATATTTTCAGCTGTTAGTGTTACCATTTATTTATCTTCCCGTAATTTAATCAAAAACACTACTTCTATTATTCGGAGAGCATCTAGGTTATATTAGCTGAATGTTTTAAGTCTGTTACTCATAGTGAAGAGTTTTAGTCATAAATTCCTTACCCGCCCAGCGTTTTGTTAGTTGTTTTTTTTTTTTTTTTATAGGTGCTTCTTCCTGAGCCCGGTCGGCTCCCATACTTCAGTCGCGCGAGGATCGTTCTATTGGTTCCGAGGCAGCCGACAGAGACTGCAGTATGCGCGCCGGATCTAATTATATACTAGTATGTCTATGAACAAGCCAGACCTACACCAAAATTAATGTAAAACAATGTCTCATAGCAATCCTGAGCTTGAGAGTTGTCCGATACTGTCATTATTAAAATGCGTCAATAGAATTGTCGTATTCATTCACTGGAGTAATAATGACATAACTCACCACATGCCTTGTGCAAAACAAGTTTGTTGTTGTTGTTTTAAATTTTCAGTACCTCAAAAGTGCTTTAAAAAAAAGTATATTATTATCGAAGAACACCGGCGATACATTGTGGGGTGCAGCACTCACTGATGGTAAAGGTCTGTATTGAATGAGGGCACACATAATTATATCTGTAAAATAAAAGTAGACTAACACGTTTGATATGATAAGTATATTTTTAACCCACATTCATCAATGTGATGTCACATTTTTTGGACGTGAGAAACTGAAGTTTCCCGACTTTGTGTGATTTATTGTTAACATATCTGTAAAACCTGTTGTGCGTTTTAGTTTACTCATTTTTCATCATATAATTTTAAAAAACTAAGATGGTTTGATCAAAATACTTTGAAATATAGCAATATTAATGTCTGGAGTCCTAAAACTTCTTAAATGGACACCATGGGTTGTTTCATTGAACCCTTCAAATGAATTTTGATATCATACTATGCTTCTTTGTGACACCGTGATTGCGATATAATACATATACATTTGTGAATGTGTCCATATCTGTGGGTGTACTCACCTAACAAACATTTCCATATTATATTTTATACCTCTCTTTTTATCTGTAAAATATATCATCATTCACCTAGTGTGTGTATGACTATGATTAATACGTATTCATATATTCCTGTCAGTTTTGTTTGATTTCATGTATTTATGGTGGGTAGGTATGCCATATTTCAGAGTTGGCGGTCCTAAGTTGTTATGTTGGGAATCGCTGTTATGCAAATATCTATTCTATATCATAGTTGCATTTTTATCGGTTTTTTTAATTTGTTTTTATTGATCGCCCATGTGGAAATATATGTCCTTCGTCAAATTTCATTCCTATCCATTTCTGTTTGACTGATCGTCATCGCCGATATATACGTTTGTCCTATTTGTAGAGTTGTATTCCTATACTTTAACCTTTTGTTTGACAGATCACTGTTGTTGGTATGCTTGTCACGTTTCAGCAATGTATTCCTAGCATTTCTGTACGACTGATCACCATCATAATGGTTTAATTCTATGGTTCGCAGACTGATAAGTCGGCGTGAGCTGCAGTACACAGTCCGCTCACTCAGGGCCATGGAGAGCTGCCTACTGCCCTTCCTGGACGGCTGTGACGCTGATAATGATAGACAGATCGCATTGACGGAGTGGGGCAAATGTCTAGGTCTGGAGACTGGTGGGTAATCTGCTGGCTTATTTTTTCTATAATGATGGAAAGAAAGAAGCAGAGAGAATGAGAGGAGAGGGAGAAAATAGCATGATAAACTTTGAAAAAAGGAACATAAATTAACACTAAATAACATAAGAAAGAAAAAAAAAGAACCGGAAGGAAACAGGGAAAAAAGAAAGAAAGGAAGAAAAATAGAAAGAAAGAAAGAGAGAAGGAAAGAAAGATAGAAAGAAATACAAAAGGAAGAAAGAAAAGTAAGGAAGATCGAAAAGCAAAGAAGAATAAACGAGAGAATAAATTAATGAATGAAGAGAAGAAAGAAAGAAGAAAGAAAGACTGAAAGACAGAAAGAAAGGAAGAAGAATGAAAGAAGGATAGAAAGAGAGAAATAGAGAAAGAAAGAACTGCGCTTTTTGGAAGAGAGAAAGAGAAGGACGTGAGAAAGAAAAGCAGAGAAAAACAGAGCGGGAGGACATGTTTAGTGTTGCCACAGATTCCAATTTTAGAAAGAAGCCATCGATGAGGCAGTAATACTAACATCTTGACTCGGTACTTATCTCTTGCAGATGAAATCAGCAACAAATGTGTCGACATCCACAAAAACCGCCGTAAGAACAAAGAGTAAAGCAGACATGGCGGCAGATAAACAAACAAAAGAATCAGATCTCTCAAGTCTTCGTTTTCTGTAACAGCTTTCGCTTATTATCTGATTAGCGTTGTCATGGTTATAACATTGTAACCGGTCTATGAATAATAAACAAAAAATATCTCTCAATATCGCGGGTATTCTTTGTATGCCATTGGTATGAATGCTTGATAAATGCCTTTATTCCAGCCAACTTAATTTCTGTAATTACTATGTGTAACCTTACTATATGCAATCTTTTGTTGTTATAACACGATTCATAGATCAATTCAGGCTTAAATTAGAAAAGATCAGTTCAATAAAGGTTTATATCAAAATTGAGAAGTCAATGGAAATAACATTTTCGTTTTTAATCTGCGGGGAATACAGACTTTCACCGATTTTGAATGACTCAAACGATAATTTTGACAAGCATGCTAAAGGTATGTAACTCATACCGTCTTGTTTACGAGCAGAACCGCGAGTGTTACCTAGAGCCTTGTACAGAGATACATTTAGTTACTAAGCCATGATATCTTACACAGCGACACAAATCTAGTCAGTTTGGACAATGAACTTAGGAACTTTTCATGTCATGGGAAGACTGATTGATTTTTCGCACATTATGTCATAACAGATACATGTATGTTTGTCTTCATACTCACGGAGCTAAAATACGAACTGTTGGACAAGGAATTTCGAGGGCTGTTAAAATTCTAATGCTTTAGATATATATATATAGAGAGAGAGCTGTTTTCCCCTCAAATGTTCTCTTTTCTAATGCATAGTATGTTGATAGTGAAACTGAGCAAAAGAAACAAAAATCTTATGGAAAAGTTACTTTGTTTCTTCCTCTGTATGTGCGATGCATTGAGTTCTGAAACAATGTTCAGGCATCACTTTGCATGTGTTGTCATGAAATATGTTTTGCTTCTTCAGTGGTTCTTTAGCTAAGCAGCATCTGTCGAAATAAACAAGGAAATGAATCTTTTAACGTGTTATCGTTATTTTATTAGTTAGAAACGTTGCAGTTTTTTGTTTGTTTGTTTATTTTATTATTTTTTTAAAATTATTTTTATTATGTTTTTTTTTTTTGTTGTTATCTAGTATGACTATTACATATATGTGTACATTTAGGTATCTATATAATAATAATATATCTCGTCATTTCCTCACATTTACATTCTTCCCTTCATTTTCATGTCGTGTTTCTTGACTTACTGTTGCCTGTGTGCTCTGCTTAATGCTTGTTCCTTGAGTGTTTGGCACATATACTGTGGGCCTTACCAAAGAGCTCTCTGGCCTTACCTTCCTTTCTGTTCCGTCTTTACTCGTGCTCATAACCTTTGTTGTTATTGTTTGTTGTTGTTGTTCTTGTTGTTGTTGCTGTTGTTCTTCTGTTTTCGAACTGGAAATATTTTTCTTCAACATTTTCTCCAGAATTGGTAGACGGAGAAACAACGACGTTTGGCGCGAACTGAAATAACAAGACTAACTGTCCACACACAGATTTTCTGACAATAGCTAAAATAAGGAAATTAAGATGGTGTCTGCGTTCACAAGAAGTCATGGCTTCGCGAAAACAATCTATAGTAAACATTTTTTTAAAAAGACGATTTCTTCCTGGAAAAAGATGTTACATAAAGAGCAAACAGTCTTCAGCTTTGAAATCACAGAAAATAGCAGGAGCTCGCAGCAATGGCGGAGTGAACGTCATTAGTAAATACCCCAACCACCGTAATAGGAAGGATGGATAGAAGGAAGGAAGGAAGTAAGGAAGAAAGAAAGGAAAGAAGGAAGGAAGGAGGGAAGAAAGGAAGGAAGGAAGGATTTTATCCACCACGTCTCTCCTCCATTTGTTGCAACTCTTGTTATATTTCTGCTGTCTGTCCCTCTGTATCTGAATGCTTCATATCTCTCATTAGTAATGTAAAGAGACAAAATTATAACATAAGGTGGATAAAATAAATGGAATGAAGAAAGCATTTACATTGTATGTGTATTCTCATTTTCTCTGTTTATTCATCTGAATCTCTCTGAGAAATTAATGTAAGGACAGAGATCTAGATGAAAGTAGACAGCGGTAAAATAGACAAAACGGAGTTGACTTCAATAGAAAACGCTTCGGAAAGTGAACTTGTATGTGTGAATTTGTTTGAATACTCTCACAGTGATTGTGGACAATTCCCCCTCCTCCCCCCCCCCCCCTCCCGGGGCTCATTTACCCGAGCATAACATATTTCTATGGAACAGGCCGTTACACCCTAAGATTAACTGCAGTATTAATGTGGCAAGGCAGACAGAAAGAGGAGAAGAGCATAAGATTGTAATGTAAATACAACAAGCATAATTAAGGATCAGAAAATACGAGTAAAAATGAAAATTCAAGTAAAAATAACTATGTTGGGATCATCATGAGTTATTGCTGCTGTGTACTAACTTTTAACGAAGACAGATTAACTTGTGTCTTGAAGTTCTAACTACTGAGTGCAAATTTAAGCTTGTCTATGAACGATGTTCATGCCCACCATTGCTTTTGTTCACCTTCCATGACCAATCTTGATGAAATTCTCATGCACTGGAATGGAGTAAGACTCAAAATTCGACAAGCATAAACATCTCCCCCCCCCCCCCTCCATTGGACAGGAAAATTCTGTATAAACCAGCAGAAAGACAAGTAAGTGTCAGCTTCATATCTGTGAAAAGATTTTTACAGGCCCAGTGGTGTTTTAGCGATTAGCTTTAATTTAAACTTATATTAATTTCTTATTTTTATTCTTGATCCTCGAAATGTTCGAATTGATGTGAATAGTGACAAATTCTTAATTATTGTGAATATGCTCATCAATATCGACTCGTCAAAGTTTTAATCAAATTGGTGTGCTTTAAATATAATTTTAACGGGAAAAACATTTTTATAAACTGATTGTGTTTAGCTTTCAATGAAACTAGGATTTTCGTCCTTGTAATTCTTGGGACTCTATAAAAGTATCACCATGGGTAAAAATAACCGAAATAGAAGACGCCAAAGACTTGAAAGTAATCAGAAACTGACAATCAATCAATCAGATAAAGCCCCTGTGCCTTCATGTGAATCTTCAGCTTCGCGTCCGCGGGACCAGGGTCAAATTCGGGAAAACCGTCGATACGGATCTGGGGCAAAACATGAGATTCATTCAAAATGCAGTACTAAAAGACATGATCTGAATCGTGAGAAAGAAAATTTTGGTGCAGAACATTCCACTGACGAATCTGACGAGGGTGTGCAAAATGGAAAACAGCTCAGTCGTAAAACTCCAGATCGTGGACAACGATGTGTTAGCGCTACCGAACATGAAAAGGCAGGCGAAACAAGTAGAACCACTGAAAAACAAATAGAAGCAGAATCTACGACATGTCACAGTAATCAAAGGCAATTGATTGAAAACTCTACATGGAGACCCGCTTGTGGACAGTCTTATTCAGATAAGCTTCAGTCAGCAGAGAAGTTAGAGAGACCACAAACTGGCCATCCAAGTAAATTGCAATCGAGTACCGGGGAAAGAGGAAGATCACGAAATCTGAAGAATGACTCCGACTCAAGTAGTAACAATTCTGAAAGTACAGGTCAGCCTCCGTGTAGAGAAGACATATCCAAAACACAGGCCAGTTTTGATAAAAGACCGTCTTCTGATGATTATGCGGCGTGCATGTCCCAAGAGGATAGTGCCAAGGCACAAAGCCGAGGGTTAGATGCATCAAAGAGCCTCCCAGCTGGAGCACAGAGACAGCCACCTCATTGTCCCGATAACAATCCAGATTGTTTTGTAGACGAGAATGGTCAGCCTTTTGATACTGTGTCCAGATCTTCGGGAACGCTTTCAGAATGGGACCTGATGTCTAGTGGGTCTTTTCAATCAACTGCGAGTACTGAGGACTCCGAGGAAATTCGTTCACGCGAAGCCCTTATCGCGGATGCTCTATACGAAAGCACGGAAGAGTTGAGTGTGCAGGAGAGGATTGGCGATTGCGACAACACCGTGAATGAAGCAGAGAGTAGCAACAGTTTAGAGCCACGGTGTGGTGGGATTGCTTGTCCTGAGGATATTGATGATGCAATGCAGGATGTTGACAATGGAGACGAAGTGAACGATATGGAATCTGATAGCCCCACTGATAAAAATACAGTTACTGCTCAAGGCGAGGTATGTGACTCACGTACATCCCAACCTGTGACAATAGAAACCGCAGAGGAAAAAAGTGATGTCGAGGTAAATGTTCTCACTTCCATTGAGAATATTGACCAAGACAGGAATAAGCTAAGAGGTGATCTCAGATTCAGAAACAACGAAGATTCTTCTCCAAAGCGGAGACTAGGTGCTCTTGATAAAAGTTCAGTTAGTCATGCTGCTGCAGCGGCCAGTGAAAACCATGACAATATCGCAGAGAAAATCTTTGGTTTCAGTTCATTAGACGATAGAAAGATTGACGATGGCATTGTAAGAAGTAAAGCTCGTGAGACACAGGGAGTGAAACATCATCAAACAAAAAGTTACAAATCAAAGAGTAAAAAGGTAAGAACATAATACAGTACCATTTAACGCTCTCAACATGGATCTGTACCATTTTACGTGAGATGATGCTCTCAATATGGGAAGATTATTATTATTTTTATTGCCTATATGGCCGCTCACTCCTGAGAAAGTAGGATTATCGCGGTTTTAAGTCGGCTGCCCAGTTTGGTGAGAATAATTTTTGTGGGTAGAAATTTGAAATTTGGAAATTTTTGTCCAGACAGCGGCGTCTCCGCCTATTTTTCATCCGATATTTAACTCCAAGGGTTCTTTAACGTGCGCAATGTACACAAGGGACTTCCGAAATATACACATATTCGCCCTTATCCGAAAAGGCTGGATGTCAGGCTTCCCTATCCAAGAAGCCAGGGGACCGTTGAGTCACTGAAAAAAAGACAATTTAATTTTGGAATCGTTCCCATCCCCCGAGACTAACCCCATGGCCACGGCGACCCCCCCCCCCCCCCCCATCCCATCGCGGAAAATCCACAAACACTTGCGATCAAACGAGGGATCCCCCCCCCCCCCTCTCCTCTCCTGGACTGGATAGGGGAAGAGAAAAGAGGTAGTACGGTATTCACATGTACATGTATTTCGCTTTTCAACCTCCTGAGGGTGGTTATCTCAGGAGAGGCTGAATATGTATACGATGACCACAAGTAGTGTGTGTGCAACACACAAAAACATATTACGCCACAAGGGGCGCCAGCCTTTCCCAGCTATACAGTTTTGTTCTCCCTATCATGTGTCATGCTCTTTGTCATGGGCGTATCCATAATATGAATGAGCCAGTTGTGACTGACTGAAGCGGGATTGTTTTCAAACGTGCGCTTGAATTATCTTTCTCTGGCTCTACTGCAGGCCTATTGTTTTTGTAACAATTTTGTTAACATTGACATCAGACGTACTGTGAAGAAATTTTTATTTTTGCGGTTGTCACCTATGTCGCCAGATTTTGTCGAAAACTTTCAATCAAGCCAGAGTCAAGTAGTACACATCCTTTACTTCGCCTTTTCTTTCGTAAATGTGCGTAATGTTACAGCAGGAAAATGAAAGAGAAAGAAAAATAACAAGAAATGCCTTACACACATATACACACACACATGACGTATATTGTTACTAGAAAACTTATGGTGGGTTGCCCACTCAAGTAAAATGCTGCATTCGGGGAATATCATAACAATTTCGTAAGCAATTTCTGAAATACAGCCAGCTGAATAATTATAACTGTGCACTGCTAAATTTTCTTTGCACGGAGGGGGGAGGGGGGAGAGAAGGGAATGGCTGTGGCCTTGTGGTTTGGCGTCTGCTACTCGGTGAAAAACCCGTGGACGTCGCGATTTGGAATTTCCTATCCTACCGTCTATGAATGTAAAGGATTCGAAAATTGGAATCTGCATTTTTGCTTCTTGTGTAAAGAAGCACGACGTCTAATCTTTTCAGGCAAGGTCGAATATATTTCGGGAGTCCCAAGTGTTCGTTATCCACTTTAAAGTACTCTTAGCAGTAAAATCGGATGAAAAGTTGGCAGAGACGGGGAAAATTTCCCAAATTTCTACCCACAAAAATTCTTCTCACCAAAACAAAATATGGCAGGCATGTAAAGCCTCGATAATCTACTCTTTTTGGACTGAAAGGCTACAAACATAATAATAGTTTTTAAAATGCTTGCATAGTGAAGCATGCTGTCTGTTAAAAGCCCCACACAATATACGCCTTTGGAGTGTATCCATGGGGACCTTGATCAGTAAAACGCACTCTGCCCGCTTACATGAACAAAGACTAACCAAGACATGCGCAGACACTTACCCAAGACATTCAAACAAAACTCCATAAGACTTGGTAGTCAGCTCATTTTGCTTTATGGATATGCGTACTGTTCATTCCAAGCAGTGCAGATTTTCCACCGTTCGAGTCACTTTCTCACTGGTGATTGTCACTATTCTTCAAGCCAGTACTTGAAACAGCCCAGCTGCAGTGATCAATCCCGTTTTTTTTTTCTGCTTCACTTCAGAAATCAGAGACTGGCAGACATCAGGTACATATTTCGTATTCAGCACGGTTCTCTTTAAATTCACATTTTCGAGGAACAGTTTTACATTTATGACACGTTTGTGGATTCTAACATTCAGTCTCTCTCCAGCCGAATTTATGACAAGAAAACAATGACTACCTTCTCACCTGATTCACTCAAAGAGCTGACACTGTGAAAGACCATTATAATCGTTCGAAATAAACACTTTATGTATTCAGTATTGGGGAAAGTAGTTTGCCTCTGTCGATGGATGTTGGAGATATCATTCAAGTTATCTATGACAGTCAAGAGGAGATCGTTACTATAGTACATGTATGTATTTAGCCTTTCCACTCAAAATATAGGATTAGTTCGGCTTTTACTGCGTGATAAAATGAATGGTGACAAATTTGGATAAAGGATGTTTTTGTTTTTTTTAAACTCGAAACATCTCAGTTGAAACGACTGGTGGGGTACAAAGGCTTCTCTTATGAAATGTACTCCTGTTAAAGAAAAGACCTGTTTAGATTTTAAATAATAAACCAGCACCTTCTTACTGTATTGTTTGATTTTTGGAGAGGAAATCAAGCACAAAGTATAAACATACACTAGTGCACATGTAGAGATCTACTAGTTGAGAAACCACATTAGATTTGGAGGGGGGGGGGGGGTGTTATAAGTTGATTTACATGTAGCTTCCTTGTGACAGCCCAACATTGCCGCGCATGGCATACGTGAGCACTTTGATTATAGATCTAGATATTTTGGATGATTTAGTTTGCCATTGCCCGACAGAAATGCTTTTTCTATTTTGTTTTTAGATAGGCTGCTCATATTGGCCCAATTGGGCAAATAAGTTCTAACCTTATTGGCCCAATTGGGCAAATAAGCCCTAACCTTATTGGCCGAAGTGGGCAAATAAGCCCCTACTTTATTGGCCCAAACGGTCAAATAAATAGATCTATAAAGCTTAATTTTTCTTCTTTTTTTTTTTTTTTTTTCCAAATGTAGATGTCAAGCTTAATTTTCTTTGCAGACCTACAATTTGTTGTTATTGTTAGATGGTTATTGTCATGGTTAGATGGCTACATATTGGGTCTGAAAAGGTTAGTGAGAGGGAGTAGTCTAAATGTGATTGCTTGACAGCAATTTTTATCAAAAGTTTGTTTCGCTTTCAGAACTTTTCAGGTGACATTTCAGTATAATTCTGGATGGATAAGATAAACTATTTTCAGGTTAAGAGAGACTTTCCAGAAATATTTTTAGCTGACAGACATTCCTTTGGGGACTATAGTGTAAAATGTACAACAGCGACACCCCCCCCCCCCCCCCACCACCCCTTTCCTATTCCTATCAGTATCATACAACTTACAAGTGATCTGTGGCAAATAGAAGTTGATTAGATCTACAGCTAAATCTACTGTCTACACTTGTGTAGACGTAATCATTGTACGTGACTTTGGACTTTGTAGGCCTCTATAAATTTCAAAATCTTAACCAGATCTAGATCTCTATGAATATCCATGTAAGTTGATCAGAGAAATTAATAAATGTAGGGTTGAGATCAAATCTGTGCTCTACCATGAAGTCTGGAAAGATATGCCAGCAGAGATTTAAAAATAAAAGCACGATCGGAAGTTTGCACCTTCTCATTCATCCATGACTGACATGATTTTTTAGATCTAGATGTAGATACTGAGCTGGCCTAAGTGAAGGGAAAACGTGAGATCGAACTTAGATCTATGAGACAGTCCTGTCTTAATGTGGATTTCTCAGGTGGGGATTTCATTCAGTTCTATGACAGAACTACGGGGATTGTGGCAGTTTTGTCTATTGCTGTTTTTCTTAAACCTTTCAATCCTAAGAAAGTAGGATTTTCTCGGCTTTTTTTTTTTAAAGAGGTCTCCTGTTTTTGCTGGGAATTTTTGTGGGTAGAAATTTGGAATTTGGAAATTTTGCCCGGACAGCGGCACGCAGCCTACTC
>JBCEWB010086750.1:0-12621 GCA_039654565.1 Peronia peronii
TGACAATAAACAGCCGAGATTTTAAGATTTTAGTGAAGCTCAGTTAACAGAATAAGAAACATGAGAAAACGGGCAAAACAATATATATAGATATATACAAAATATACAAAATATATACATTTAAATACATTTTTGGAGCTGAACTAGTGGAATTGAATTTTGGCACTCGGTATTCTTGACCTAGACATAATCAACTATGCAAATTCATTGAAATCCCAAAATTGATAATTTAACCCTTTATTGGTAAAAACCTCACCCGAGCGCCCCCTTAAAATTGTAAAAATTGCGTTCATTTTCCTTACTGGATTATAGATCTATAGATACATAGGGAGGAAGTTGTACTCAAAATGTTAGTATACATTGGTTTCCCAGTCAAATGGTTGATTTTACTAAATTAGTTTTATTATTGCACTGCAGTATTCAGATCTCATTTATTTATCCTAGATCTTACATAGATCGGGCACAAGATAACACACTGAATTACTTGGAAATCAGCTGTCTGTGTATTGTATGCCTTAAATCAAGCCCCATCACAAGACTGAATTCATGATATAGAATTCAGATAGATGGTTATGAATACAATAAGTTGTATTGATCTGCATTATGTTTTTATGTTTTAATGCCTGTACTTTAAAATTCTCTTCATATTTCACACCAACTACTTTAGGAGAAAAATGGTATTAAAAAAAAAAAAGAAGATAATGAACTTATAGTGAATATTTATGCACTTGCTCATGACTAAGATCAGACTATAGTGATGCTGCATTAATATGAATTTATGTTTGAGTGTTTCTATATCAACTTTGTTGTAATTTTTCACATTTTAAAATTTTTTTTTATATCAAGCATTCCATCCATGTACACTCAGTATCCACAAATTTACATCAAACATATATTTGTGATATGCACTGTGTTTTTGTCATTATATATATTGTATAATAATTTGTCTGTGATAAAACATTTTTTTATATAGATTTTTTTTTTTTTTCCATTTCAGTGTTGATAAAAGTTGTGTAGGAAAAACATTTTATTTATTCCATGTATATTTTTTGTCTCTGCAATTTTGCACTGCTCAGCAGTGCTAACTTTTTTTTTACATGTTTTTTTTTATGTCAAGTAAGACATAATCAGTTTTGCTGTACGTTTTTCTGTCACTCACATTTGGCTGACCCTTTGACTGCGGGCATTTGAAGTGACTAGAATGAGCCATTTTTTCAACCAGCCAAGTCATTCCTCTTTGCCAAGTAAAGGAAGTATAAAACAAAATGTAAAAAAAAAAAACAATATTGAATGAAAAAAATTATGACGAGAAAAAAAAATGTTCTTCACAAGGTGAACTTTTTTCATGAAACATGAATAACGGAAAATTCATGAAAAAAGTGAAGAACATTTTTCATGAATTTTCCGTTATTCATGTTTCAAACAATAAGATAAAGAGTGATTTTTTTGCCGCCTTTTTTGCAATGCTTGAGATTATTTAGCTGACAGCCAACATGACTCATTTTTTGACCCTCCTAATGCCAGTAGTTCTCTGGTAACTTTTGCTATCAGTATAGACATTTTCTAGATTTTCACTTTCGGTCAATGTTCCCCCTCCTATCTGATATATTCATCCAACAAAACCGTAAAAGCTCATCTTTACAAACTACTCTCACCAGCAACCCTTGTTAAATCTACGCCCTGACTCTATATAGCAACCTATTTTGTTATGCTCCCTAACCCCTCCCCCCTCCTCCGCTTCCCCCTATCCTTTCCAAATCATATATTTTTTTCTTTTTTTTTTCTTTTCTGACTTCTGTCAGAATCTCTTTTTTTTTTTTCTTCTTTCTTTCTCCACATTTTATCAGACTGCCAATGGTAGATCTTACAGATTTTTAAGAAGCTGCTGATTTTCCCACTGTCATAAGGCTAAAAAGTGCAAGAGAATATAAACATGCATTTGTCATATGAACATTGATGAAGACCATTGATTACTGTATAGAAGAAGTTACAGAATGAATATATGGGGACTCTAGCACTGGTATTGTTTGACGCCTTCTTGACAACATATATCACATATATGATATACTTTTTAATTAAGTTTAAAGAAAATGAGAATGCTGTACATCTGTGTTATAAAATCTCTTATTTATGCCATAGATGCAGCAAAATTTGACAATACCCTTTGTCGTGTGTCTTTTTTTTAGTGCCCTATGAGTCTTGGCTTGTACATTGCTGGTAGCATCTTTATTCTCCTCAACACTGCACTGCTGTTGCCATGCTCTCTTTCAACTCTTTGCTGTCTATGCAAATTATTATTATTTAATTATCTATTATGCAATGAGTATGTGGTAAAAATATGCTGTCTGTGCAGGAGATATAGCTGTGAGAGTTTTAATGAGCCATTTTGACAGTCAGTCAAATTTCCTCATTTTGCAAAGTATAAGAAATATAATACAAACATTGTAAAGAAAGAAAAAATCACAATTTCTCCTGTCATTTTAAATGTAAGTAACAGAAAATTCTGAAAAATTCACGGTGTGACCAAAATGATTTTTCTCTCATTGTGGATAATTTTCATAATTTTTTTTTCTACATTTGTTTGAAATAACAGGAGCAAAATTGATTTATTCCTCCTTTACAATGTTTGTATTAAATGTCTTGTACTTAGAAAAAGGAAATAACTTAGCTGGTTGTAAAAATGACTTATATTTGACTGTACAGAAATACCCAATTATATCCATGTTTCCCTTTCTTCTCATATCCTCAGAGGAAAATGTGTTGTATAGCAGCATGTAGATTGCTGTCAGTGTTTATTTGTGAATTTTTGGGGGGAGGGCAAATTTTTATAAATGTACGATATTTACAGCAATGCGAATTACATTATATATTAATTTTGTAAGAAGCTGACCTGATATTACTATCTTTACATTACATAGATGTTAAATCAATGATATGGACTTTGACCTCTTTCAGTCAATAGACCAAAAAAAAAAATCAAATCAAATTATTTAGATGAATGATTAGTTTTACTATTATTATGAAATTGTTTTTTTTTAAATTTTATCTGCAGATCTTATAATTTGCAGCAACATATACTTTACGGGTTAAGTTTGACTGTAAAAGAATATGGCAGCACCTGTTTAGAAGAAATTAATGTCCAGTTAGGGGTATATCTTTATTAAAGTAGGACTTGAATGCCTAACAGGCAGTGGTCTTGTATGCTGTGAATGTATGAGTATGTCTTCTGTGTTACGTCTGTTGTGATAGTAATAGACAGTAAAGTGCTGTACTGCATAGAAGTGCCAGGTAAATACAATCTCCATTATCTATAACCATTTGATCATTTCAGAGGGACTGTTTTTACTTTTAAACTTACATTAACAAATGTAAGAGATAATTTTAAATCTTCTCAGATAACTTTCCATCTGCAATATTTTCGCTTTTTTCTACTTGTTGTGTAAAAATTTCAGGATTTCTGCAGACCATGGGTGTTATTCAGCTGAGAAATTTTGAGTTTGTTTGCTTCATGGTGTTTTTTACTTTCTCTTAATTCTAGAAATATCAATAAGAACTGCTGGATTGTCAGGATCTCTGAGTCTGAGATGACATTGAACAAGGGCTCTAGGGGAGGGGAGAAGATGGGTTCTGAAGACTTTTTTTGAAATATTGATCTGAAGTGATTTTTGCTATCATAGCCCAAATCAGGATGGTCAAATTAGAGGAAATCAATAGAAAAAAAAGAGACAATAAATATTCTTAGCATGGTTATACTGCCATATTGGCTTTTAGAGGTACTGCTTGTATTGCTTTATTCTACATTTATGCGAAATTCCATGCCACTTGCTTCAGAACTAATAAATTAGATCGCATATTTAGAAAAAACAACAACAACAAAAAAACCACCAATTTTTGAGACAGTATTATGTTTGGTCTTCAGTCTTGTTCATCTCAACGGGTCAGTCAGTGTTCATCCTTGGCACTGGGACCCAAGATACAGAATTAACTCAAGTATTGCGGAACATTTAGACCTCCTAGTAGCAGTAGTCCACTGAGACTATTTTGACCACCTAGTAGCAACAGCCTCATCCAGTAAATGTTTACAAAAAGTGGTCAAACATGACATTAAGATAGCTCGTTGATTTTTGACATAAAACAAACCGAATTTGACTCGTTTTCAAAATTGAATGCTTGTATAATGTTATATTGTACAGTGGAATAAGGGTTTTAGATTTTTGTTAATGTCACAAAATATTACGGCTACATTAAGTGATGAATAGTAGACATAATATATGTATGAGACAGGTCAGAAATAGCAAAAAGCAGTAACTTTGTGATATTGCATAGATGCTGTTTTATGAATCTAAAACTTAGAACATGTGAAATACTTCAGTTTACAGTGGACCCTTGGATTAAGAACTTAATCCGTTGCAGAATGCTGTTCATAAAGTGAAACATTGAAATGAGGGTAAATACAGTCAATACGTTTCAGTCTCAGGAAAACATATATGATATTTTTACATTTTTATTTTTTGTTCTTTTTAATTGAATAATATACAATTAAATTACAATGCATCATGTACATACATTCCTAATTAGAGACAAGTACACTGTAACATTAAATTCAATGGAAATTCAACTGTACCTTTATTGTTTACACATGTAGTGATTGGCAAAGGAAGAAACAAGAAGGTTATTCACACCACACTGATGCATATGTGTAATTGACAAAGCGCAACTGAGCATGTGTTCCATGATATTGTGGGTGGTGGGGTTTTTGTAACCTGAATCCATTGTTTGTAAGTCGAGGTAAAATGTGTTTGCAAAGCTTGTTCATAAATTGATTTGTTTGTAAACTGAGTCGTTTGTAATGCGAGGGTCCACTGTATTGGGTGAAACAGGATCTCAGTGTCACTTTTTTTTACCTTGTGTTTTATTATTAAGTCAGTTTATGCATATTTTATATTTTTTTGTTTATCGTTCTCTGTTGCTCAACAGTATAGACTCAAGGTCTACCTCATCTGCAAAGTTTAAATGTTGTATTATCAATTTGCTGAAGTGGAGTTTAGTCGTGCATAGTTTTGCAAGTCTCTCTTTGATTTGCTTGTTTGTATTTTTCTTTGACACCCCCCCCCTTCCTCCTTTTTTTTTTTGTCTTTTTTATAGATTTATGCTCCCGTGTGGCAATCTCTATTATTTGATCGGTTTAAGTTTTCATATTTCTTTCTTTTTTTTTTTTGTTCTTTCCAACAGATTTACCTTCTTGTCTATTACTATTGATTGTTACATCAAACTTTTTTGATTTTTAATGTATGCAATTGTTAACAGTTAAATACGCTATGAAGGGAATCTCAGTTGTACAATGTACACTCTTTGATCTGTCATTGGTATCATAATAATTATGCAATATTCCTTGTTGGTGTTGGATATGTTGGATAATATTGATGCAACCTGTCCTTTGCAAGCTTTCTTTCAACTCCTTCTTTATAAGGGATCTATGAATGTTTTTATTTTTGCTGTTGCAAAATCTTCCTGTTATTGAATGTCTTGAGCAGATAATGAAAAAATAGCCTTATAATTGTAAGTGTTCAGTGCTGACTGGCTGAAAAGAACGGCCAGCACTGTGTGCCAAGGTGCATTTTATAATGACTAATAGAAAGTAGTCCTCGTTAATTACATTCTGTGAAGACAATGGCAATAGATATTAACAGTGCTTATAAAAGAACTGTTGTACTAAAATTTCATCTTATGACTTTTGGGATGATATCATTTGGCTGAAATGTAATGATACATGATTTGACCAGTAATGTTATATACATTTAGCTCTTCTGTATAGAATTTTAGATTACATTTCACCTTAATCTAACTGTGACATAACTAGTAAACTATGTGCTTTAAACAATGGAATGTAATGCGATGTTAATGTTTGTACTTTTTAAATGTGTGTTTTATTTTACAAAATCTTCTCACAATTTTATTTATCATGTTACTGTAAGATTGTGAATTTAGGAAATCCATGAAATTTCTGAACATTTCAGTAACATTCGAATGGCTGGTTCTGATCAGGAATTTCATGGAATCTCTAAACTCCTGTAGGAAATATTTCACTGGAAATTTAGTGAAGAATGATTCTTTTTTTTTAAATTACATGTACCAATGAGATTTTATTTGAATGTTAGTTTTAGCGACACATTGTCTTGTATTTATGAGTTAATATTATTTTCTAGATAATCCATTCATAGTCTATTCAGGTCCAATTGATTAGTAGATTGGGTGGCTGATCTAGGACATTTTGTGCTAATGATAGATTAGATTTAGATAGCACATATTTTTCTTAATAGAGATTCATACACTTTATGAAAATTAAAGTGTATCTTCTCATTTAAACTGTTGGTTCACTATGACAAACTTATTTGACATGTTATAAAACTGTCAGTCATTATAATGTGTATAAAACTCAAGAAAATTGGAGTGTAAAATGCTAAAATCAGTCCTTATTAAACAGATGCTGAAAATAGATTTTGCACGAAACTACTGAAATGCTCAAGGATATCATCAGATATGTAGCTTTATAGTACTATGTCACAAAATCTTCTGTTGAAATTACATCCAGTTTACATCTACATCACACATTTCCTTAACTTGAACAAATATTGACTTTTCACTATGATGTATAAGCAGAGTTATGCATATTTCCCTATGTATTTGAAAATCAGACCAGTTGTTTGTTGCATCAAAGATTAGTGACAAATTATCACTTTTCTGTAATAATGGTATATGTCAGACCTCGGCCAAAATGCAGCTGAAATCTTTGTCATTCAAAAAAGAAATGTGCCAGTGAAATTATGCTTTAATTCAATAAATCATTTTGGTAGTGATTTAGCATAACTGGTCAAAGGACTTGTGCTATTTAAAATCTCAAAAGTGCTTAAACTGGCTTATGCCATGGTTGTAGAAAACCAATGATATTATGTCACTGAAATTCTTTAGCCATGTAAGATCGTAACGACAATTTTATTGTTGCTGCAGACTAATATGTCTAGAGAAATTCATGGACGAGCATGTATTTTATCTCTCTTTTTCTTTTTTAACTTTCTGATCATTCTGTCAATGAAATGCTGCATTTTGATGATATCTCTGTTAAGGAAAAGATGAATATTTTGGAAGTTTGTCATTTCTACTGGATCTGCCGCAGATTGTAATGTGATGGTATCAGTCTTTTTCCAGTGCATGCTGCAGATATATGCCCAAGGAGACAAATCAGTGTTTGCTGCCAGTCGTTTATGTTAAAGATGAGAAACCTGAAAGTGGAGACAAAAAAAGACATAATATGCTTATTTTTTTTATATCAATGTGGTAAAATTCATAGTGTAAGTTCCTTCAAAATATTCAGGTTTTCATCATTATGTATTAATTTTATATTAATATACACTTTGTTATTAAACTGCTGCAATTGTTTGTCTTTCTGGCCTTATAAATGTCTAAATTTTTCTTTTACACTGTTAGCCCAATTTTGAACAGTGTAATTTGAGACATGACACGATGAAACCAGGCGCTCGTCAGATTATGAACATATGGTGTTAATGATGTCACTGTGATGGTTATTCATTTCCCTTTCTGTATGTGAAAAAATTTTGTTCTACCTTGGGTAGAAAGTGAGGTCTTGGCAATTGAAGACGATGGGGGTGATCTGTTGGTGCAGCTGAATTTAGTGAGAAAATGGCCAATCACTTTTGTAAATCCTTATTAATCTTTATTAGGCCATTCAACTAAATTACAATTTTTCAAATTTTTGGCTTTTAGTCAATCTATTTCATCAAATTTAACTTGGAAATACATTTTTACATTGATATAGAAAGGCTCTGTGAAGAAAAAAAAATGCGCTAAAAATTCTTTCACTAAAAATTCTTTCACTGTTGAAAACACATGATTCCTTTGGTCGCCTGAGTTTGACGAGCGCCTGATTTGATCATGTCGCATCCCATTTCTATACAGTGTTTTGTTCTTCATCAAATCTTTGTTTTGTTTATTTTTTCAAGACATATTTTCAAATGTCACGCAGCTAGATGAAATGAATCTAATATCAGAATTGTCATATTGCACAGAATGATTTGATGTTGGAAAGAGAAATGAGTGTACTTTACTGTGGTGAGAAAGTTATTTAACTGCAACTCCTCTGTGCTGAGATTAGCACACCAAGAATTTAAGTTCTGTGATCCTGTCAGTAGAATCAGATTTTTCTCAACAAAGTCCCGCCTGACATCCGATTGATTTCATCTGACTGTGCAACATATTCTCTGTGTTTTTTATGTTTTGGGCTCTTCTTCCCATGAATTCTGTTCTCTATTTTCTTTTGGCTTTGTTCTTGAATTACATATTTTTAACTATTTTGACTTTTTTTTTCTTGTTGTAAAAACATAATTTTGCCACATTTCTTTTTCAGACATCTAGCACCATCTTTTCTATAACTGATAACCAGTTTTTATTCTAAGCGAAAGATTTTAATTTTAAATCTCAGCAACCAGTTTTGTTCTTTAATTCTCCCACTGGAAATTAGCACCATCATTTATCACTTAGTTAATCTATTAAAGTTTTAATTTAAATCACTGCTGTCAATGTTGGCCCCGTGTGATTTTCTTCATAATGTTTTTAGCACCATTTATTCTGAATATCAGTTTTTATTCAACACGGAAAAGACATTATGAAGTGAACCCTTCAAGCTCTCAAAAAATCTCAGAGTAGTTTTCGTTATGAAGGGACCATCGCTATTTTCCATTATTTTTCATGTAAGTTCGAATATTTCTGAAAGTCATACAATTTTTTCTAATCCTTCCTTGTAGAATTCTGAAGAATGTCCTTTTTGCCGCTTAGAAAACTCACTTTAAGTTTTCTCTGAAGATTTAAATGTACTTCTTATGAAAGTTTTTCTTTTTGTTCTGGAAACAGTGAAAAATCCAGGGGAACAAGATAGGGGCGATTGGAGATTTGGAAGAATTTCTCCAGAAAACACATGGAAAATATTTTATGCACAACTTCTGAGGAATAAGGCAGGGCATTATCACATTAGTGTAAAATTCTGAGATACTACCTCAGACTCCATTTTTTTTTTGTTGTTTCTTTCAGAAGTGACTTATTTTTGAAGATTGAGAAATAGTGTGTTTTCGAGCCACTGTAACAACTCACTGCCAAGAAAATGAGTTATAGAACTTAATTGTGTAAATTGGCAGATCCCATCGACTGATTCAGCCGATTTTGGCCTTTAAAATTCCTGTGTTTTCAAATTTTCTATTGTTTGGGGGAATACTGCAACTTTTGTGCCTTTTTTTCTGTCTGTTTTATGGTATCCCATTTAACGGCAAATTTATTATTCCAGATTGAATATTACCAATACTTTGTTTGTGATTCTAGGGAATGGTTTTGGTCTATCTCATATTCATGACTTTTCTATGCAATATTTATATCCAAAATACAGATTAACACTTTGACATTATATATTGGGAGCATGAAACTGGACTGAAGCACAATGGAGAAGGGTGCACAGTGTTTGCATCTATGTGGTGTTAATTCTTATTTTGAAGACAGATGTGACGTCACCTGATAGTTAGGCGGACCCTATAGATCCATTCTCCGTTTGTGTTTATTTCCGTGTAAAAACAAAAACAAAAAAAAAAGGGGGGGGGGGGAGGGGGGTGGAGGGAGAGAGGAATTAGAGACGTCATAATTCATGGATCTAGTTTTGTTTTCTTAAGCCTTTCAGTCCTGCGGTAGTAGAATTACCTCAGCTTTAAGCGGCTGCCTGATTTTGGTGAGAATTTTTGTGGGTAAAAGTTTGAAATTTGGAAATTTTGCCCGGACAGCGGCATCGATATTGAACTGCCAGGGGTTCTTTAATGTGCTTAACGTACACACGGGACCACCGAAATATATTCGCCCTTATCCGAGAAGGCTAGACGTCTCGTCAGGGGACCGTTGAGTTATTTAAAAAAATGCAGATTTTCGATCTTCGTGTCCTTCCATCCCCCGATGTCATAAGTCTCTGTTGGTGTTTTCTTCCGTGTTTGGAGTGTGACACGCGAACTCGGAAGAAAGGGGGGCGCCGAGCAAACCGTTGTTAGCTCTAGCTCTCTACCACTAAGGGTTTGTCAGCAAACAAAACGAGTAGAATTAACTTGCTATTGTCATTCCGTTGCACTGATGTTGTAAGGTACTCAGTATGTAGCCTTCGAAGCTGGCTTCAAGCAGTTTTCCTCTTCAGCCGTTGTCGTGCAAAAAAAAAAAAAAAAGTGGCAGAAGTGGAAGTCTGACATCATAATTCTCGAAAAAAGAGGGGCGGAAGAGGAAGTAGAGACATCATAATTAATGGATCTATACTGAGACAGAATGGATGTTCGCCCACCGAGACTTTTCAGTCCCCATCCTGTTCGTGGTTGACAGTGTGCTGTCATTGCTCAATAGTGGGGTTCTTTAAAGATCAGTCATACAGTTTACCCAGATAATGTATAATAGTTTTAAAAATAGCATTTCATTTCTTGACTATCCGGCTGTGAGATATTCTGACCATAGACATAACCAGTTGTGGACGTTGTTGACACGAACATTGTTAAACATATTATCATTTAATTTTCAGACTGACTGGCAGAAATCGAGGAAAATTTGTTTGAAAATAATGGGATCGTGGGTAGAAATTTGGAATTTCGAAATTTTGCCCAGACAGCAGCGTCTCCACCTACTCTTCATCCGATTTTTAACTGCCAAGGATTCCTTAGCAGTCATAATGTACACACGGAAGGTGCCTGTTTTCAGTGCTCGATTTATTATATACCAGCCTCTTGAAGTGTTTACCTTATTAATTTGTCATTAATTAGAACAACAAAAACGACAACAAAAAAGTTACTCCTTCCTACCTGGTTATGTTGTTACTGTGTATGATGTTAACATCAGGACATCACAAAAAAATGGCTGACTCTGACTTTCTGTTGATGACATAGTGTCATTATAATCCAATCAGCACCACATGGACCAACTTATCTCCACACGATTTCAACGGAAATCTGTTAAACGTTGCAGACTGCCTAGTTTTGAGTACTTCTGACTGACTTTTAAATGGAAATAGATATAACCATCCTTCACAGAAAAACATAGTTTTCAAAACTTGTGTCTGAGACTGAAAAAGAAATATGTAAAACTTAGGAATACTTAGAGTTTTTATTTCTCTTAATTGAAACTTAAACAGAATAACAATGTAAACTTTAGATAACTCTCCGTTTTCATTCCTCTCAATTGAAACTTGAACGAAACGTTGAAATTTAAGACATTTTAAATCCACTAGGCGGACTTTTAAATGGTTATTACAAATAAGTACCAAGTGAACTATTTTAATATTTTCAAGCTTTCTTTAGATAAAGTATATATAAATAAGAAATTCAGTGTTGCGGCGCCGTTAGTATACATAGGTTGAAAATACTATCCGAGTTGCTCACTTAACCACATTCAGTAATTGATACCCTACCACCTTGTTGACGATTTCAACGCCACTATGGTAAACACATTTGCGTTTTTATCACTGTCCTGGGAAAGATTATGTTTGAAATGTTTTGCTGAACAAAAAAAAAATCTTAAACAAAAATAGACTCTGGTTCAGAATACAGGTAGTCGTCGACACGACCTGTGCAACTTATGACTGATCGACTTTACGACGCCTAGTCGGTAGGAATCACTCTCGTTTTTTTACACTTGTATTTTATATTTTTGTATGTTTTTCACATAATAAACGGTCTGTAATGCAGTATGCAGTGTTTGACGTAAACCCTTCAAAGTATAAAAATTTAAAGAATGATAAAAGCAATATATAAAGAACGAAAATGAAACAATGAACTGAGAAAATGTTGATAAAATATGACTTTATGGTGATTATAATATCATTGCACATCATAATATACCAACGGTAATTTAACATAAGCCGACTTACGACGAGATCGGTTTACGACCAGTCAGTCGTAACCAAAAGCAGTCGCAAGTCGAGACTACCTAATACTCGTACTGAAAAGTAAGCGCTACTAAAAGGTTGATACATTTCTGGCCGTCTGGGAAAGCGATTACTGTATGAATAATTACAACACTGGGATTGGATTGTAGTTTTGACACCATCAATGTTTGTCTACGTTATGACTGCAGTGATCTCAACTATCATTTTTTTAAAAACTATTTATTTGTTTATTTTTAGCATTTCTTGATTATATTATCATGAATTTTATATCACAATGATTATGTACGAAATTGTTTTCATATGAAATACCAATATTAATTTTACTTTGTTCTAAATTATCCACATTACACAGAATGTTTATATTATAAATCACCTTTATGGATATTTACTTTGTACAACTTTTCCGGAGTTTCTTTATGCATATTTATAACTGAGTGCTCAAGAAAATAAAGCAACTTTGACCAGCCCGATACTCTTGGCGATATTGAATGTGTTTTTGCTATGTAAACTGATTTGAATGGATGTCTGTTGTCCTTCCTTTCTTTCTTTCTCCCTCTTTCTCGCTAGCTTATTTCTCTCTCTCTCTTTCTCTCTCTCTCTCTCTCTATCTATCTATCTATCTATCTATCTATCTATCTATCTATCTATCTATCTAT
>JBCEWB010086782.1:0-12620 GCA_039654565.1 Peronia peronii
TATTTGATTAGTTGCCGGTGGACAGTCGTCTAAAGTTTAAGACATTTTTCGTAAAATGATGATGATGATGATGATGGCTGGAAAATTTGGCCAGTGACATAGGCTTACTCAATTTTTACCTTATCGATTTCTACATAGTGTTTTTGTTTATTTTGGTGTATTTGGGTAACTGCAAGAAGATATGTCTATTTTAAGACAGTTCTGTGACATGGTGATGGTGATGATGATGTTGATGATGATAACACAGACCTTCCCAAACATCCTTTCTTGCGTATTTACGTGGATTCTCTCTCTCTCTCTCTGTGTGTATGTGTGTGTGTGTGTTTGTGCCGGGATGCGTGCGTGCCGCCATGCACATCCGTGTGATCGTAATGTTAATTTGACTGAGCTACCCAGCCCTATTCTTTGTCTCTATTTGTCTGGTTGCCCCCTCAGTTCTTATTTTCCCCATACTCATCTGCTCTTCCCATTCCCAGTCTCAGAAGTTGAGATAAAGGCCGGGGCTGCCGTGACTTGAATGTAGCCAGTTGCCCAAACAGAAAGGATGCCGTGGCGTGACTTGTTAGATTATCTGATGTAACCAGGGGCTTCCGTTTTCACCGGCGCCGGGACAGAGCCGACCAACGACAGTAGATCAGATTATTCCTAGTGAAGTGGGAGACTGGCAGTCGCTGGAGAATTAGGAGTTTCAAATTTGCCAGAGCGCTCTTACCTTGACTGGTTTGGACATACTGCTTCAACATAGTCCTGTTTTTTGGCTTTGTCTGGCACTCTGAAATCATTCAGCTGTGTGACCTTGTTCATGTTTGGATGATTCCTGGTGTTTCGTGATAGTAATAGAAATTCTGAAGAAATCAGTGCAGCCATACTATCAGAAATAAAGTGAGGTTAATGAACTGGATACAGTCTGGCAAGAGAAAAGAAAAGGGGGAACAGGCACTGCAATTATTGCCAGAATAGTTGACAACGTCGTTGATTAATAGGCTGGAATAAGTCGGAACATTTCCAGCATTGATGTAGAATCAGTCACTTTTGTTAGATCAGTTAGAAAGAGATGGAACAGCGCAATGGGGTTCATAATGACGCTGAGCGTGTGTAGTCATAGCTCGTCGAGACGTCGGGGATATTGCCGTTGTGGTAGGCGCTCTATTATTATTGTTATTATCATTATCGGTGGATAGATGGATGCATGGATGGATGAGTGGATGGATGGGTGGGTGGATGAGCCAATGGCTGGATGTTGGCGTTTATTGATTTTTTAAAGATATTCTTATTATATATGTAGCCTTTCAGTCCTAAGATTATCTCGGCTTCAACTGCCTGCCCTATTTTTGGTGAGAAGAATATTTGGGAACAGAAAATTGAATTTTGCAAGTGTTGCCGGTGCGGCGGAGTCTCCGCCCACTCGTCATCCCATTTTTAAGGCTAGACATTAGGCTTTCCTTCCCAAAAAGGCCAGGGAACCGTTGAGTCACTAAAAAAAAAATGCCCAGCAACGTCCATGACGTAATTTTTTTCGCCGAGTAGAAGATGCTTAAACGTATGGCCCTGGCGACGTGCGATAGAAGAAGACATTTTGCATGTTTCTGCTCGTGAACTTCATACCAGTAATGAACATGCGTGCAATTAAAAAAAAAAACCAGGTATCTTGAAACCGGTGAGAAATTTGACAACTGAAATCAAGTTGTACATAACAACAGTATTATATAGAAGAGAAAAATGTTTGAAGTGGTGAAGAACATTATTTAATCGATTTATCCCGAAACATCACGTAAGCCTACCCATTTCATGCGAAGCCTCACAGGAATAACGAGTCCTTTGTGTCTTGGTGGAAATTTGCCAGGCTTCGCTATTTTAGTGACCGGATCGATACTGAGATTTTAAGTGTCAGGAAATTTATTTTTTTGCCCTTGCAGGCTCTTTCGCTCCGTCAATGGGTCTGAATTTAGGCAAATTGAAACACATGGAGATCAGTGACATCGAGTAGGGCCGGGATTGACGTGAGGTTGGATTATTGACCTTTCAGTCCGTATGTTCACATTTTTTGTCTGGGTGGCTAATATACATGCATGTCTTATGTGCAAGCATCAGAACTGTTGTTTTGCTTAAAATAAGCTGCTTTTAATTTTGTTCTTATTTCAGGCTTTTAGTTTTCACGTTTTCTGCCAGATCGAAAGAAATTTGATAGAAAATGATACTCATAAGACGAATTTCGGTTTTGTTGTTGTTGTGGTTGTTGTTGTTGTTTTTGTGAAAGAGCTGCCTCACTAGAGACTAGCCATCGGTTTCTGATGAAGCTGTTCGTAATGGGTGTAATTCTTATGGATGGATGGATGGAGGGAGGAGGAGTGGAATGGATGGGTGGATGGATGGATGGATGGAGAGAGGGAGGGATGGACTGGATGGATAGATGGATGGACGGACAGATAGATATCGGATGGTTGGATGGATTGGGTGGACGGATGGAAAGACGGAAGGATGAGTGGACAGATGGATTGCATGAGCTTGACTTATGTTAACCCAGTCCTCATAGGGCAAGTACCAAGCCTGTCTGAAGCACTTGGTCAATAAGTCAAGTGGTCTAATCGTGGGTGAAGACTTGATAGGGCTCATCCCTCGCTGTCCGTCCTCCCATTGATCGCCTTACGGTGACCGGTAGTACTTGAGTCAGAGGCCATTTAGCGAGACTAAATATCCGATTACCCAGTAGAGGGGAACTGCGTGATAGCGGAAAAGGGCGATTTGGTTTCTACAGACAGTAATCAACAGACAGGATCATGTAGTTCTAGAACGTGGAGTGGGAGAAAATGGGTGCAGATAATTTGTAGATCTGGGATGCTGTGTTTGAGCAATATGTAACAACAAACATATAGGCCTACAACAGATAATAACTGCGGCTCTGCGCTCATGTTTCTTTGAGTTTTGGTTCTTGAGCTCGAAACGATTGTCGTGGTCCTCTGCGATACCCTGGACATTCCATTTTCGTGTAGCATTAGCCCTAGGATAGGGATAATCGGGAGGAAGATTGGTGGCACGAACCATTTGTGCTTGCAGACCCGCCTCATTATCTAAGGTGGATATTTGATATGGCCAAGCCACAAAATGGGTCGGCGTCTGATAAGAGGTTATCGTCAGGAGAAGCTCCACACAACGGTCGCTCTTTTTAAATATTTTCTTTTTGTACTAGAGAATGTCTCAGTATAAAATGCATTTAATAGTACTTGAGAACTGCTTGCTTCCTGAAGAGGAAAGGAGATTGTTCACAATAGTAGCAGAAGTGAGACGGAAAGGGGGAGGGATCATGCCAAGTCCTTGCCAGCCTTGAACAAACAGTATGGAATAGGAACAGTGATAAGTCCTGCAAAAGTCTTGTCTTGAAGTCTTAAAACTGTGCTGTGTTTGCCAAGGGAATCCTGGGACATCGTTTCATAGACGTAATACATATTCTGCATCTTGTTGGAGCGATATGTCGTTTCACTCACTACATTACATGTAAAATAGGCCGCTGTCGCAGTTAACTGAGGAAAGATTATTTTCCCTCAAACCATAGCGATTTTCCCTCCAAAGGAGTCAGAACTGATCACATCGATGAACGTCATCCACATTGAAGTACATGACGTGTCAGTGTCTTGTAGATCTCAACTGATAATACGAGGTCGTTATTTTATTGCTATACACCTGTATATTGGTTTGTTGTACGGGATTTAGCCTACGACGTCGTAACTTAACCCTTGAAGACGCGGGGCTCGAAGGCAAAATTATTTTTCTATATCCTTCCTGTGAGGACGTTAATTTGTGCTGACTGAATATCAGTCTGCATTAAAAGTTCATAATCTGAAATTATTTTCCCCTCCTAAAACATCCAAATACTAACGGTTTTAGTACTAACGGTGCTCCGTCTTTCTAGACTGTAAAAGGTTGACTGATGTTTATGCGTCTTTTTCTTTTTTTTTTTCTTTTTTTCTTTTTTCTTCGTCTTTTTTTTTTAAATGGTCAAAACGGCTTTCAATCGCCAGACGGACCGAAAATACAAATGCCTGTTTGGTCAATTAATTAATTTATTTATATATTTCCTTATGCGTATAGTTTACCACTTTGTAGTGTATGCCTCGTTTTTGAAGACATTTTTTACACTGATAAATTATTGTTGTCATGATAATTTTAACGACCAGCAGCTGATGTTCTGACGATTATATTTATCTGTTCATTTTTATTTCTGGATATGTGTGTGCGTTTATGAACACTTAGCACAAGTGCACACAGGAATGAAATATCAACCCGAAACGTGCTTTATTGCGGGAAGTTATCTGATATAAAATATATACTTTCAACAAGTACATATATACATATTATGTGAACGGATGCAGTCTACTGTTTCATGAAAGACGATTTACATAGGCATGTGTTACTCATATTTCTATTTCATAATATGTGGGGAGATGGTAAACTGTTAAAAAGAACAAAAAAATAAAATATTGCAGTATGTGTCATAAAACTATTCATCTAGCAGTTAGTTTATAGCATATATTACGCCCGATATTATACATGATGCCTAATAATATACTAACCTAATTTTTTGTTTTGTTTTATTTTATTTTGTTTTAATATCATACCTAATATTAATAACCATGGAGCAGTTTTTTTCCTCCTTATCTCTTCATTTGTCTTTGTTAATGCCCATATTGAAACTTTCTTCTTCTTTTTTTGCTCTTTTCATCCGTACTTGGAAAACTAATGCCTGTTCAAGAGCATATTACTATATCGGCCTATCTCTTTCATGCTCTTTAGTCAAACATAAGCATGATTAGCCTCAGTCATAAGCAGCCGTGTTAAGTTTTTCTTTATACCTGGAAAACCATTTCAAGAATGACAGAAAGTATTTGTTTTTCTTCTGCATTAATACTGTTTGTAGTGTTGTCATTACGAAAGACTTGTTTACATTGTAGAGTACGTAGGAAATAGATTGAAGAATGATGTTCTTAATACTACTGAAATATCCCTACATGTAAGCAAAACAACTCATTAACCAAAATTTTCATCTAAAAATGTACTACTTCCCCATAAGAAGCTTGTCCGCGAATGATTTGTTAGATGTTTGCGAAAAAACCAGGCGTTGTTTCGATCAAAGGAATGCTGGTGAGCGTTGTGAAAATCCTGTCCTTTTCAATTAAGCCGAGATTCATAATGACTGTCACAGATGCTTTTTCAACACTGCACACGATCTGAATAATTGTTTTTGTGCCTTTCAAGTAGCGTGACTGAGTAGCACAAGGAATACTGGTTAGTATGCAAGTTAAGAGCCTAACCCTCTTAATCACAAGGATATGTGAACAATGGAGAAGCATTTAAGCACGGTGATGAAAGGCTTCAGCCGGCCGAGATAACAAACCGGCAGGAGGTTGAAAGACGTAGAGACAACGTAACATAACGCTTTATTATACATGTAGTTGGGCAGGAATTTTCAACAGTGGACGATCTGGATTCAGCTGATTGCCATGATCTGGATTGCCATGACATTGTTCTGTAATTAAATTTTAACGAGTTTCCCTTATCTTTTCTGATTTCAGAAGCAAGAGGTTCGGCCGCTACAGAAATATAATGCAAAGCCTGCGACGAAGGCTTAGTTTTCGAAAGAAAAAGGATCATGTCCCAGAGTGTTCCAAGCCACATCAGTGGCAGGAAGATGAGAAGAAAGTGCGAGAAGGAACGTGCAGTTTTCAAGTCAGGGTGAGTTTAAAAAACAACAACAATATCAGTATTATAGTTTTTGCTGTGTTGTTTACTGGTTGCCTGTCTATCTTTGTCTTCGCTGTCCATCTTGATTTGCTTCCCCTTTTCGGCATCATGGGTTACATCCCCTTTTCAGACTTTCCACACAGGTCTCTCTTATATTCTTCCTTCTTTTTTCACTTCTACCTCATTTTCTCAATCTGCCTTTTTCTTCTTTTCCATTTGACGCCTCCCGTCCCGTTCTCTTTTTTTACACGTTCATTGTAATGTTTATGATCTTGAGCGGCAAAAATTTCAGTGAAAAGCAATGTCATAAATTTTCAAGATTTCCCAAGGGGAGAAAAGCGAAACAGAACGCAACAGCGATGTTATCGATACTTTTCTTGTGATGCGTGTGTTGTATTGTCGCAATTGATTAGGAACGAATCTATTCTGTTTTGTGAAATCCTGAAGTGTTGCATGACATGACAATCCTATCTATCCTATATGAGCCTCTTTTACTTGTTTTTCTTTCTTTCATCAGTACATCTTTGTCACTTTTTAAAATGCTTTCTTCGTTCAGCTATTTATTTTTGTTTAAGAGAGATAAGGTTTCAGTGACAAATGATGTCATAAATATACTACTTCATCAACCGGAAGTAAGCGAACCAGGACATTATAAGTGTATGATCGGCATTGAATTGAGTTACACGTGCCGTGTGTAGTTATATTTGCAACATTTTGGTCTGACGGGCCTAACTCACTTAAGAGATATAGATCTATGTTGGATTACATAATGAATCCAATGCTTGACAAAAACCTAATTCGTCTAGAGATCAAATTACTGCTAGAGATCAAATTACTGGATCTTGGTAGCACGCGAAACAGAATTCAGCTAGTGTATTAACTGTTATCGTCATAATTTAGTCATTCCACAAATCTGTCGTTATAGGAAATATCACATAATAGTAAGTGAACAAGAGCATAGGTGAAGGGAAGCAGATGTGCTGTCAAAGCGACAGTGTATGTTTAAGGACGACTAAACAAATTGAAATAATGTATGTTGTTATTCCTACGATGTCAGGAACAAAAAGGAGAACATTCGTTTCGTGAATTGAAATGGTGCATAACAATCCTGTTTAGATTTATGTATATGTGGGCTATGGTTAAATTTCTGAATCTTTGTTCAAAGTTTACTAATGAAAATGAAACACCCGCAGCATTATACAGCAACGTTAATTAATTAAGGAAATTAGTGAGCCGTGTTTTTTCAGTCAGGTAGTTACTTCCATTTGCTAGTAACAGAGATATAAATCTAGCATTGTGAAGAATAGAAAATCATTTTTGAATTTTTTTCCTTTAAAAAAAAAGAGGCAAAAAAAAATTTTTTTTAAATTGAAAAATCTTATCACCGTGAGGAAAACAATTTAAAAAACTCTTCACATAATTAAAAGTATTCAAAAATTCGTCAGAATTCTCTGTTACTCAATTTTCAAATAACAAGAAAAAAAAAGTGATTTTTTCCCCCCTTCTTTACAATGTTTGTCTTATGCCTCTTGTATTTGTCAAAGAAAAGTAATTAGGTTGACAGTCAAATGGCTCATTCCTTCACAAAGAAAATGCAATGAAATGCTGCAAAACATAATAAATATTGGTCTAATGTTGATTTTAAGTAATTGAATTATTTCTTACGTATATTTATTTACTAAACGAAACAGTACCATGTTGTTCAACCGCAAAACTAAGCGAGCCAATTAATTGTCAAAGAACAAACAAACGACGAACAAAAATTCGCATATTATTTGTCCAAAGATTAAAGTGCAGGTTGTTGCTAGCTCTTCACCCATTAACCCTGTACCCGCTGGAGTGACTTAATCTAAAATTTCTCGGTTCTACTGACTTAAAATCACCCATGTTTTCCAGCAGCTAAAAGCTCAAGTTCCATACTGCCATGGGATGTTTGAATAAAACGTGTTACCCACATTTCAGGACTGTGATATTGGTTTCTGAAATAATAGTGGCTGGAGCTTTGTTACTGAATGGGTTAAGTCTGGTTAGTATCTGGGGCCAAATGTTTCGCATGCCAGCCAGTAAGTTGTTGCCAAAATAATTACACGGCGGGAGTCGTGAAAATCCCAACTGATCTTTTTAAAAAATGGTTATACGGGAATTAAACAGGCCAAAAGTCATTGTACACATACATAATAATATACTTGAAGTAGCGACGGAAATATTTTTTGCCTCCGACTTCTTTGTTTCATGATCACTAGATTTCTTCTCTTTACTTATGTGTGTACATGATCTATGAACGCCTACTTGTGTGTCTTTGTTTTTGATTGTGTTGTTGTTTTTTTTTTTCTTTCCTTTTCATCTTCACTGTCACTGTCCAATAGACAGAAGTGTCAAATTAAATACTTACTCGCCCTCATCTCTCTGCATGATATTGTAAATAATGTTTATTATTCCAAACTGAAGCTCTCGATTTGATAGCAGTTAACATTGATTGTAATTGTATCTCATATTGTGGTCCACAGTACTTGGGATACATTGAGGTTTTCGACTCCAGGGGCATGCATATATGTGAGGAGGCAGTCAAAGCGCTGAAATCGGTAAGTCTTATATTCTGAAGTCTTTCGCTTTTGACAGCTTTTGTCTCGTACTCTGAAACTTTTCTGCTGTGCTCGCCATCGTCTTGGATTCTGGAGTCTTTTCTCTGTTATTGGTATAGTCTTTGATTTTGAAGCCTTTCTTTGCATTTACTATCATGACTGTCGTATAGTCTGAGGCCTTTTCTCTCATTGAGCCACGGCCTTCAATTCTACATCTTCCCTCAGAGTTTACAATAGGTTCTTTCGTTCCAAAGTTTTTCTATTGTGTTCACTATGGTCTTTTATTCTGAAGTCTTTCTTCTTTGCTCGCCATAGTCTTTTACGATCGGGCTGGTTCCGAATCTCCCGGGGCTCATACAATAGTAGTGAACGCTTCCCGAATGTATCATTGAGAATTGTCACGTGATAGAAATACATGTACGTGCACTCGGCATCATTTGTTTACGGTGTGGAACAAACTGGAGTGTGACATTTCATTTAACTAACATGAATCGTTTATAACAACGGGAGTTTGTCAGATCAAGCGAATTAGTTCTATGTGTTTTTTCATTTGGCAATGTTGATGTCCTTGGGCAATTCCGGAGTTGTTAGAACAAAAATATAAAGGCATTTTTCATGAATATATGCTTAACTTGTTTTATTGCCTGTTTTTATTTCTCCCGTAGAATTGCTATTCGTGTTCACTGAATTTTATTATTATTATTGTTATTATTATTATTATCATTATTATTATTATAGTTCACTTTTTTTTTTAAATTGGGTAAAGCTGCATTATTCGATTTTATCTTTGTAGTCTTTTTCTTTCTGTTTGATGCATCTCTCCCGAATACACTTTTTGTGATTAGGCTCCATGTTTGCATACTGAATTGCATGATGCAGCATTAAACTGTGTTGTTATTAATTTTGGAAACAATTATGCTGTTTTCTTTTTATCCTGACTGTGTTAGGCAGCAAACCTGTTATGATATAGTCCCCAGAGACTTGGAATGTGCTGCAGAGGCAGTTTTTCTACCGGCCGTATTTAGATAATAAGAAGATGAAGAAGATAATCTATTACTTATCAAAGATAACCTGTGATGGTTTAAACGTTGAACAAAGCGGCGTCCAGAATCAGAATATCGGCGGCCTGCAGTAAACCTCTTTCAGTAAGTTCTGCAGTACTGGGAAGGCGTTTGTTACTTTGCTAACTCCTCTTTCCCTTCCCCCCCGGTTTCTCAGGATGGCTCAACCGCCCATAAAGTGTAGTCTATCATCATGTCTGGTTCTTTATCAGCTCCTGTTTCTGGACTTCTTTGATGCTTTAAAAAAAAAAAAGGAATGCTGTGACTGAGAACAACATGTTGAGCACCCTCTCTTTCCTCTCTTTTTCTTTCCGTTTGATCAGCCCTTCTGACGTATAAACGTATCTGTTTGGCACAATATAGCCGTGGTCGTGCTGATGTGCCGTTAAACCCCAACACAAACAAACAAACGTTTTCAGGGCCTAGAGAGACGCGGTCGTTCTCCATGTTTACGCAGACCGGACGTGTAGCATGGAAAAGAACAATAATCAGGCGTCACGGGTCACGTAGATGCACACTATTTCAGAATGGTGGATGCACACAGCATGTTATAACCCCAAACATACTATTGACAAGAAATCACCTCGTTGTTAAAGAGGAGGAGCGATAAGTAAACACAGGAAAGATTGTATTACTCATAGCGTTGTTCTGTGCATTTCACATCAACGTTATTCATTTTTCATCCAGAGCATCGTGTTTCTGTTATGCGTGGAATGCCAGCATTTATAGTTTTTATTTTATTTATTTTTTTTAAGGAGCTCTTTTTTTTTACGCCGAACGATATTGAAGTGATATCCGGTGTTTCGCTGTTGTTGGCTATCAAATTGTGCTCGATATATTTGGTCGTCTGTCCATCCACAGAGCGCCATGCACTGATTGTGGTGGCGTGAGCACATTGCGCAATGCTGGTGGAATGAGCCGGTTTTTTTTTTTTTTTTTGCCAGGGAAATGTGAGGAATAATAAAACAAGCATTGCCAGGAGAAAAAAGAACAAAAAAAAAACCACATTCATTTGAAATACATTGATTAAAAAAAAATTAGGAGAAAGAAAACAAAAAAGAAGAAAGAAAAAGTGGACCATGCATTCTAGAGTCCGTCGAAAAAGTGCTCACACTTTTCAGGAAAACTTATAAAAAAATCTCTCTAAAAATATAATTTTCTTGGGGGGGGGGGGGTGATGATATGGAACTTAAACAATACTTTGTAGTATACTATGATCTTTTCGTAATATTGTAATCGTCTTTATTTTCTCAAAGTGTGTATGAATTTTTATTTTTATTTTTTCGGACTGTACGTGTTGGATTTGTCAGAATTTTCTGTCTAGCTAGTTTCAAATGCACAGGGACATGTGATTTTTAAAACATTTTTTCTCCACTGTGCAATTGGGAAATAATTTGGCTGGCCAAGAGAAAAAGAAAATGCGCATTCGTTGCCAGACATCGATTTGTTCAGTTGGTATGCCTCTTCTTTCCCTGCCTATAATGGCCATTCCTGGCATACGTTGGTCCAGGGTTAATAGAACAGAATGATGGCATTGAGTGACCGCTAACCACGGGTCTGCAGCGGCCTGGGTACCGTTAATTAATAGGCTATTGTTCCCAGTTTCGCCTGGTCTGATTTCTGTTGATCAGAAAGCGATGGGCCGAATATTTGTTTTCTGTTTCTGTGCATTAGTCCCGACAGAGCTCTCTGACTTAATTATCTATGTATTGTTTTAAACTAAGCATTTATCTCGCAGTCAAAATAAATCGTATGTCGATTTTCCACCAAATTGAGTTATTACTACCACGTAAAACCTCACTCTTTCGTGCCGTATAAAACAGCTTTGAGTTAGCGTGACTGTAGCCAAAGACATTGCGAAGTGAAGAGACAAGAACGGACTAAACCCAGGCGAAAAGTTGGCAAAAATTAACAGTTAAGCACTTATATCAACATATTCATCTCACATCGTCCTGATATAAGGTTACGGTATATGTACGTCTTTCAACCTCCCGGAGGCGGTTATCTCGTCCTGATACAGATCTACTGATACTCTGACCATAGGAGTAGCACTTTTCTGTTTTAGATGAATGTTCTTTCACTTTTCTGCAATATTAAAACGTCGAGCTCAGATCATTTTCATCACATTCAATCCCGGATTTCTCGCAGGGGACCAGCGACTTACGACTTGTTCTGACTGGCGGCGAGTCATTCACCGAGTATTGACTGCAAGAAAACCAATGCTAGGCGCTCTGAAAACAAGAGACATTTAATTAAGACCAGCTTTGGATGCATTCCTCGCTAGATAAATGGACGAATATACCGAAACTGTTTCGCTGTAGTTATTTATTTCTTCGTGGGGGAGGTATCAGCAGGTGAAACTATGATTAGCACCATTTAATGAACCTGGCGTCATCAAGTTAAAAGTTTAGCTTTGTTTTTTTTAATTGCATATAGGGCACTTGTGATTACTTGAGCCAAATTTTGTCAGTGTGTGGGCGTGTGTGTTTTGTTTGTTTGTTTTCAGCATTTGCATACTTTTCCTAGATCCTTTTTTTTTTACAGTCTGAACTTTGTGGCTGTTCTTTGAGAAACAAATGCTAAGGAAAATATTTGTTTCCCCGTCCCTAATGGTAAAATATCATTCATTTCGTACAGCAGACCAGTGTGTGTGTGCGCGCGCGCGTGTGTGTATGTGTTATTTTATGGGTTTTTTTTTTTACCTTCCCTTCCTGTTTGCCATGGCCAACAATACAATTATATGGTTACTCTGGGTTGTCTAATTGTTTATTTGGTTGTGATCGTAGTGACACTTGAGTTAAGGAGTATAATGAGAAAAGAAAACCGAGCATTATCATACAGGGCAGAGCCAAGATTTCTCCTTAAATGGAAATCGCAGCCTGGAGTGAATGCCATAAGAAGTTGGAACGATGGCCACAAATTGCGCCATGTAAGTCCCACGAGAGCGCAGAGACAAGAGGGAATGAAATAATGATTCTCCTGTCAAAAATAGACGGCGAAGTTAGTTAATTCATCATTGTATGCAGTTTTAAAACATCTCATGTTTCTTAATTTAAGGGTGGGGGGGGGGGGGGTCCTGAAATTTGGATTTTGCTCAAAAAATGCGATTTTGGGTTTCTGTTTTCTCTTAAAGCCCTGCCTTTTCTGCGTATAAAAATGGTAGTAAAAAGTGGATATGTCCATTCTAACGTGTTTGACCAATGGTCATTCAACATTAGGCCTAGTCTACTGTCAACCAGGA
>JBCEWB010086793.1:0-12620 GCA_039654565.1 Peronia peronii
TGTGTTTTCAATCGCATTTTTGGGGCAGAAATAAAGCACTGAAAATGTTCTCCCATGTATTTTTAGATCAAGAAAAGGTCAAGATTTCAGAATATGTTATTATCTCAGAATCGATATTTTGAGCCAAAATGGTCAAAATAAGAGTCGCTTACCCCCTTAACATGGCCGTACGTTACATCAAAGTACAGTGGAGATTTCTTGCGTTCAAGAACGATCCCATTGAAAATAAGGGATAGAAAGGGATCTTTTATTTCCTGCTCGGACTCACAGCACTTGTAAAATGAGGTGACGAAATAATAAATTTGATTGTTGTTCTAAAAGGTAATGATAATTCTGAATAACAGAAGTGACGATAACAGTGTTGCAAATTTGTTTTTAAATTTAATTTATTCCACAGAAGTAATGCTGATGGATTTATTGTCATGACCGTAACTATAGCAGTATGAGATCTGATGTACCTTAAACTCTCTTATTCTGTGACGTTCCACAAGACAATATTGTGAGCTACGAGCTTTATATATTTACCGACTGGTATTCTGATTGCCTTTGATAATCTTTATGGCTATAAACATGGTTCAGAAACTATTGTTGCCAATATGATCCGATAACAATTATTTTTGCACTCTGGGGACATATAAATCACACTTAGTCGCATGAATACTATTTGAATAGCTTCCGTAAAATCATATTTTATCTCATGAACACATAAACAATAAAAGAACCCCATAATTTAGAAGAAAAAATCTGAATCTACCGTGTCTCGTATTTCAGACATATTCATTGTTACCCTTACGAGTCTGATGAAAGTAAGTTTGGGCCATATTTATAGACAATCAGCAACGTGTGGTCTTGGACAAAAGTTTATAATGCAGAGATAAGAAAACATTGTTAGGTCTGTTCAAACGGTTAACAGAGAATTATACAATGACAAACCAGGAAATAAGTTATGCGCGTCACTGTGCGATGAAATCAGAGCAAACGAAAGAGTTTGGCCATTCTCATTTTAAATTTTATCCACGTTGAAATGAGGTGATCAAGCTAGGAATTTTTTATGTCAAAGATGATGACCATAGCCCGAGAAAGAAAACAAACTATAAAAAGATATTTCCACAATATTCTGCATAATTGTTTCTTCATAAAGTCTGGAAGCTGAAACTATTTTAGATTTACAAACTTCGGCTGTGTTACATTCTATTGTTGCCTTTCAACCACCTGACGACGGCCCTTTGGTGGGAACTTCAGTGTAACTAAATTAGTCCATGTAGATAATGTTTTGCCGCAGTCAAAAGTAGTGAATAGGAGACCTTTATAACTACAAGTAATGCCGTACAGCAGTTACTCACAGCCAATGTTATGGAAAGAGAAGGAAGACATTTCTGCCAAGTAACACTTCATATCAGAAACTTGGATTTCCCAGGAGATTTGATGTTGTGATATTAAGTCAGATGGCAGCGAAAAATCTTCAAGTAAAATCTTTTCTTTACCTACCCCCCTCCCCACCCACTCCCCACCATCCCACCCCCAACCACCAGCGCCATATGAATTCCCTCTTCCTGTCTAGAAAAACAATTAAATTTAAGTTAAGCTCTGTCGATGTACCCATGACCTATCCTTTGGAAATGATTACATTCTCTTGGTGCACCTAAATACCCTCTTTTTGTCTTGCTCAGGTATATTCCTCTCCATTTGTTGTTGTTGGTTGTTCTTATTGTTGTTGTTACTGTTAGTAACACAAAAAAGGGTTACATCACTAAATAATCTCCAGATCCGGCACAGGTGACACATTTCACTATAAACGAAGAAGATCCTAAGACAGAAGATTTGGTTATCTTCACCTGTCGAGGTAGGGGTAATCCACAACCCCAGCTAGAACTGTTACGTATGGGAGATGACGGACGGCGAGAACTGCTGCACCAGGTAGGTCATCACATTAATGTCGCTAATACTCGCACTGGAATTCTTAACCAAAAAGCAAGCACTGCAGTAGTATAGTACTAATACTTATTAATATATAGACTTAAACTATACTGTATCATTTCTTCCTTAAGAATATAATCGATATTGATTATCATAGCAATCCTAAAACACTCCGGCACTTGTTATCTCTAGTTTGATATTTGGGCAGATCATGACACTAATATTGTTAAAAAATAGCACCTGAATTGTTTTACCAGATAGAGCACGACATCAATATTGTAGGGATAAGACAACGGAAAAAAGATTATTAAGATCTCACATGGGTTAAACCCACTCTTCGTCCATAATGATCGTCATCGTAACCGTCTTGGACTGTCGCTGTCACTGTCACTAGTCCGTAGGCGCGTTGGACTGCAGGCGCACTGCCGAATAACACCAAGGTATCTTTCGCCATTGATCTCGACACTCCGCAGCTCTTATGCAGGCTTCAAATGACAGTCCGCCCCATTCAGTGATGTTGTTTTCCCACCTTCGTTTCTGCCGGCCAACTTTCCTTGCACCATTTACTGTGCCTTGGAGGATCACCTTCGTCAAATCACTCGATCTTACGTTGTGGCCAAACCAGTCAAGTTCATTCTCGGACTAGCTGCAGCTTTTAAGAAAACGTTAATTCTGTCCTGAGGCAATTAAGATGTCCATATCCCATGAAATCATTACTTGTGCACACTGGATAATTGTATGCTTTTCTAAAAGTGCGGGTTCTGAAATTATCTTCCCCGTGAAAAGACCCAACATATTCAGCTTTTTGAAGCTGTTCCGAACACTGAATCAAACAGGCCTGTGTCGCTTTGGATTGCAGAGGATTGAAGGTCTTTGTGTATGATCTGATACAAATGATGTTCTTTCATAGGTGAATGGAACCCTCCTACTGCATTCACTACTGGGAACCTGCAACATGAGTGGTCAGTATCTATGTTCTGCACAGAACTCAAAGAATGTAATTGCTGACACACAAGTTAGCCTACTGAGAGTAAAATGTAAGTAAAACATTTCTGTCGCACAATCTATTGCTTTGTTGTCAAAACTAACGAGTAAACTACCCTAAGCAGATTTAGAAAAGAAAATGTGTAATGATATTATTTCTATAATTAATATAACTATTTAGAATTAATACTATGATGAATTTGAAGCCCCAGTTCATCAGATTGCAATGAGTTGCTTTCGAAGGAGAGTGACCCAAAGATTCATCTTTAAAATCTGACTTTTCTCAGACCGCACAACAGTTGTTGCTGTTTTCTTTGAAGAGTTTCAATTTTGTTAATAACGACTGTCATATTCTGCCATTCCTGGATGTGAATGTTTGCAAACCTTACCTTAAATAGCTTTAAGCTCGACTCTCAGACATAAAAACAAAAACAAAAGGAAATAGAGGGCAGCTTTGTCTACCGAAATTCGAGGAAGAGTTGAGATCACAGATGAACAAAAGGACGGTATACATTTCTGTTTTCAACCTCCTGCGAAAATCTCAGTTGAGGAAAGGAGACACATAAAAAAAACATAGAGATAAAAATCAGATCAAACCAGTTATTGTCCTTTATTGCCAGATTTTGCATTAAGTCATGATCATCAAACATGGATAGATTCAGTAACGAAAGGCACCGTGCAGGACCAGGTCAACCCAAGCACTTGCTACTAGTTGACCAACGTTGAATACAGACTGCTTCAAGCTTCTGAGTAGATTTAAAAAAAAAAACCCATGATATCAAAGAAGCATCAATATTCGTATTATATTATGAGAATTCTTATAGCATTGCGTGATGCAAAATTTACTTCAGTGCTTTTTTTTTCACTTGCTTGAGATTTTTGTTAACTAGGTCTAAAGTTAAACTTATCTTTGTGTTTTCCATCATGATCTGTGGCAGCAGAAATCTGGACATTTTTTTCAGGTTAAGACTGTATGGTGTGATTACATGTTAACAATGTATAGTTGTACATTCTGAATTATTGTATCTTTATCTGAAGACAGTACTTGTTATACTGGTTTACATGGTCTGTTGCTTCGAGTTTTGCATAAGCTACCTGGCTAGGATTTTTAAAAATATTTTTTTTTTAGAAGAGACATACTGCAATTAACACTATGAGTTTATACTTCTGCATACATTTGCATAATGAATAACTAAAACTGAGATGACTTCAAAATAATAATAATAATAATAATAGTAATAAACAAATAATAACACTTATAGACAAGCAGCAGTAATAATAAAACAATGATAACAGCAATAGTAGGAAAAGGCAAGATATGAGAGTTGTAAGGGTACAAATATACAACCTGAATTTTCGAATCCTGAATAATCCAAAAGGATAATAGCTTATATATAGATATAATCCATAACCAAACTGTGAAGACCGATGGGGTTGTTATTTAGGATGAGAGTACCAACTTTTCAGAGGTATTTCATGTATCAAACCTTTTTCTGGTTGGGGGGGGGGGGGGGGGGGGGGGGAGTAGGATTTCTTTTATTTTCTGCTTTCCCTCCGAGTGAAGTATTTGTTGTAAGAAAGAGGACGGAAGAATGAGTATTGATAGTTATGGTTAGTTATGTATTTGTATAGCTTTGTATATTTTATGTTGCATGTGATGGTAGTGGACAGGACATAGACCTGTGACAGGGGTTAGGCGTCCCTACCACTACCAGCTCTGTAATAATTTTGTTTGTTTGTTTGTTGTTGTTGTTGTTGTTGTTGCTGCTGCTACTGTTGTTGCTGTTGTTGTTGTTGTTTTTGTTGTTGTTGTTGTTGTTATTGTTGTTGAAGGCACATGAGATTTCGAATTGCAATATGTATTATATGACAACGCGGCCCACTAACTACAATGGAGATAGACGAGAGCAAGCAATATTTTAATGATTATCTATGTAAAGAATTTATTTTAATTATATACACATGACAAGTAATTATAATCAATTGTGTCCATTTGTATATAACAGTTAATGTCTTCAATGTACATTTAATTCATCTACACATGCATATATCTATATATTTACAATGACCAATTTTTATTTTTTTAAACAATTTGGTAATATTTTAAACATTGAGTCCGCCCGAACCAGACAGAGCACTGACCTCCCCCCCCCCTCCCCGAAAGGAGGTGGGGAACTGGGGAGATGAATTAGGGGTGGCGGTACCCATACTCGCCTCCCGAGCCTCATGCACCAGATCCAGGTGGGGGCCAGACTATTCCGATCCCATATCTGTACTTATTGCATGAATGAGGAGCATATATTGACCGGCGAGAGCAATAGCAGGCCAGGAGGTTTTTGTTTATAGTGAATCGTCTTTTTCCAGTTTCAGCCCGAGTGGAATGTCAGCAAACCAGTGCCGCAAGGAACAGCGGTGGGGAGAAAGCCATCCTCACCCAGTGTTTTCCCAGCGATCAACACTAGCTTGTGACCCTCCGGCCAAATCTGTTACATGTTTACATGCAAGTGGGAGGGGCGGATCACCCTCCACCGAAGCCCACCGAAGCCCACTTAGGGGGAAGATAAGCTCGAGACCCCGCATGTGTTGTCTTTGAATGTTCTATTTTCTGTTCCACCTGAGCCTGCAGATGCGAACATGATATGTCATGATTGGACTGGGGTTTAACCCAGAGTAAGACCCCAATAATTCGCCGGATGATAGAGAGAAACAATGTGTGTGTGCCTGTGCCATGAAGTACACGGCGGTGAGGTGAAAAGCCACTTCGCTTCCGACGCTCCCCGCGTGGTCACAGTCCCCTATTTTAAATATCTATAATACTATACAATAATTTAACTAATTTATTTTTTTCTTTATTGTTACTTCCAAGCTCTAATCTAGAGGAAGGCGGACTATACAAAACATTAAAGTAAAACAATAAAGGCCATGCGCCCACTTTTACCCTTTGGCATTCTTTTTACAGGTGTCCCTCGGGGCATGTGGGTGTGTGAGTTTATGGAAACTCATGGAGCGCTGCCAACTCTGCCACGGCCTGACATGTTTGCCAATAAAGGCCGAGATAATCTCTAAGTCTAATGAGATTGAAAGGCCCATTAAAAACCTGACCTGAGGGTTTGGTTGTGAGTTATATCTTTATCAGTCGTCCACTGTGTTCATTCTACAGCTGGATGATCTTGGTGTGAATGCACATCTACAGGAATATACCACTACATATAGATTCTGACGACCGCAACGTTATTCATCGCTATATTCGGGTGACGACTGGATTCTGATTCACAACACTGGCAAACAGATTGTTTTAGTTAACTCCGAACAATTTTATTACATCAGGATAATAATTTGACAGCGTTACAATATCAAAGGGAAGTTTATCACTTGACAGTCTACCTATTCATTCCCTGAACGACGTGATTGCCAAATCTATCTATTGGTGCATTGGATGCATCTCTTACATAATAACTCACATTTATCTCCATGATTGTAAACTAAAATCTAAGCTTCGTTGTTTTTACATTAGGAGAATACAATGTCATGTACTAAATTTAAAACAATCAGCTCACAGAATAGATGTCTTTGCGGACGCACACAGTTTGAGCTGCAAACTTGGCCAGCTAAACCTATACCGTTGTAAATGTTGTTCTCTATAAAATGCTTGGTTTTCGAAGACTGTGCAGCAGTCCTTTCTTTGTATTGCTGGGCTGTGGCTGAGCATTCGAAGACTGGGCTTTGCATATTATACTATCGCTCCATACCTTGTATTACTAGGCACCACCTTGCACTCGAGGTTTTGAGAGTTGTGGTACGTGCTCATCACCCACACGATATGTTATACTCTGTATATCTCAACATGTTGGATTGTTGTGCTCTGCTTACCGTTCAGAGTGTGGGGAATGTGAAACACAGTTTTGATGCATCCAATCATTGTTTCCTAAAAATATAATATTCCTTGGTTTCGCTATTGAAAACCCTGTAAACGTGCCCCACCTTATTACAGTCGATCAGTTCGAACTTTATATTGCTAATTTGTGCTGGCATTTGAAGTTCGAGCTACTGTGGTGCGTTCACATTGTGCATAACTAAACCCTAGACTTCACAATCTACTACTAGATCTAGTCCTGGCTTTGATCTATTAGACGCCCTTTATAGTCGGAGCTTGAAAAAAATTGTGTTAATCACCCACACTTTATTACACCATACACGTCCTTTGATTAACCTTTTTCACTTGTAAACGTATCCAACAATGCTAGACACAGTATAGCCACAATGCTGATGACGCGCCGTTAAATCCCAACACAAGCACAAACATACATATGAGAAGCTTTTAACGTCACACGTTTAGTCCATTAATGGTCTTGACTTTGATAAGGATTTTTAGATTTTCCAACGCAAATGCATCATTATGAGCATGTGCATCAGATGTTTGTAGTTGTACTGCTCGATGCCCAAGATCTTTCCCGCGGGGCCCGGGTTATATAAGTAGGTTTTCTGCTCCCACCTGCAGGCGGTGAAAGCTCGCCGTCGGTGGGATACCTCCCACCGAATCCACTCTCAGGTTCTAGGGATGACATCTCTCTCTCTCTCTCTCTCTCCTGGCTCCTGTCTTCTGTCCCGTTCTTTCCTCTCTTCTTTCTTCCATATACTTGATCAGCCTTTTTGACGTGTAAACATATCTTACTGTGTTTGGCACTGTACAACCGTGATTGTGCTCAAGTGCCATTAAACGCCAACACAAACAAAAACGATCCCTAAGATCATGTAACAAGTTTGGGCGCTCAACGGAAAGGTCCGGTCTTCACCCGGCAATACAGCGGACACAGTGGTTGATGCTCCCAATGATACTGTTCGAATATTCACAGCCAGAACAACATACTGACTGGCCGTCATTGCCAAGCGCAGCCAGGAAATCGCCAACGACGTGGCAGTGAGCACTGAGCAGCAATGCTAGAATGTACACTTTGTTTTGCATTTGTCCCTTACTGCCCTCGTAAGAAAAATGAGGCAATTTTTTTTTTTTTTTTGGTCCCCAAGGATGCCGTTTGTCTTCATGCTCTGTTATGCAGAGATATGTTTTTTAAATTGTCACTGGAAAATGTCGAATTGAAAACTACTGGGAAACTTTAAAACCATTTTTTCAATCTTTATACAAGTGCATACCACTTGGGGGGAGGGTGCTGAGATCGGGATGGGGAGAGATTATCATTTCTAATGCTTTTTTTTCTCTTTCACAGGAGAGGACAAGAGGACTTATCAGATCATCCTTGACAGATGTCAGAAGGAAACGAGGTAGGCAAAAGGATCTCAGGTAAGTGATACCACTCTAGTTTTTAGTGTCTTACTATTTTTTAGTGATCATCTTTTTCTTAAGATTAATCTATGGGCAAAATTTATTTAGACAGTTATATCTGAATATAGAGGGGTCATTCAAGAGAACCCCCAAGAATAATGCATACACTGTAAATGTTTTAGATCGAAATTATAAGTTCTCATGACCTTTTTTTTTTTTTAATCATCAGATCGCAATTTACATTCTCTTTTCGCCTTACAGCTTCCTGTGGGTACTTATCTGAGAGATCGCATGTGGAAAAAAGCCTTTAAATACAAAAATGTTCAGGATTTTTAATGAATCAACGCTGATGCCAACTGTTTTTGCTTTTTGTTTTTCTTCTTACAGGAAAGGGAATCAGAGACGACTCAGATTGCGTAACCTATCACAGCACAGACAATGTCATATCGTCACAAGGCAGGAGACAGAAAAACCTCATCCTGGACTGGTCTCTGCATTTTCATTTTTCAATTTCAATGATTTATTTTTGCGATATTCTAGACCCAGTGAGTCGGTGGTTAAATTGGCTTCTTACAGTGTTGTGTTGTCCTTGGATATGTCCTTTGTTGTGTCTAACTCTGTTGTCTGTCTGTCTGTTGATGTACCCCCTCCCCTCCTTCCCCCACCTGTTGTCTGTTCTTTGTGAGCTTTCTGTATTAGGAGAACAAAAAATTCACCCACAGCTAAGCACATACACACATAACATACTATAAATAGACAAAGATGTCTACCTCTGCCCCGAGAGCAGTCCTTCACTGTTGTCGAGATTGACAGGACAAAGTGTTTTTTTTTTTTTATTTAAAACACACACACACACACACACACACAGAGGTAGGCACCCACACAAACCAGGCAGGCCAAAGCACACAGAAGAAATGACAATAGGGCCGCAAAAGACGCAGGCTTACACACATACATAAAGAAAAAGCAGTATAAGCGCGCGCACACGTACATAAATCAAGACGGAATCGCACACAAGCACACACGAAAAAGACGTCCATACGTACTCACGCACATATACACGAGAAAAAGCTATACACGAAGCGAAGGCACACGGTTCGGTACGACTGCATGCCTTTCAACCTCGGTAGTTATCTCGGGCGCATATTACAGGTAGGCAGGCGTGCGCGCGCGCACACAGGAGAAAAGCTTTCACGTACGTAGGCGCACACACAGAAAAAGAAACAGCCATGCACATGCGCACATAATTATACTCTCTTACAATGACGCAACGCACAAACTCTCATACACTCTTATACCCCACACTCTTATATCTCACATACACGGTCGTAACAACACTCTTACGAATAGTCATACACATACACAGAGCTAAAAAAGCCCGTCTGTTTAATTTTTTAAAAAAATAAAAATGTGAGTTGTGGCCGGTTCGTCATGTGAATTTACACACACACACGTACGCACACATACACACACACATACGCAGCAAAACAAAACCAAAAAAAAAAAAAAAAAGAGCCTAATTGTCATTTAATTGCACTGGTTAATGTCATGTGAATTTCGGTTATATGCAGGGAATCACTGCTGGCACAAACACAAAATATCAAACGAAAAGATACGAAATTAAATCTCACTCTTCTATATCCTGCCTATATGAGACTGTAAATGTTTCAGTTGTAGACCTAATTCTCAAAGTACAATAAAACCAAAGCATCAAAGAAAGCATTGCAAGCGATATGAAAATGCCTTTAGCAAGACAATAAATACATGTACCACTAACAGATATAACAGGAACATCAGACTGGTATGAAACAAAGTAAACTCACATTTTTAATGAAGGTACGGATGGTTTGTTCATGGGGTCGGAATATCAAGCAATCAATGGCAAGAGTTTACTTTTTACCAAGAATCTGGATTCAAAAGTAAACAGACCAATCAAAAGCATGGCTTTTCAGACTCCGAAGATTAACTGTAAACATAAACTGTATTTGTGTGATCAACCAACCCATTTTGGCCCAAAATCGACAAGAATCCCTCCCTTCATCTGCTACGCATTAATGTCAGGGGACTATGAGGAACAGGATGGAGGAGAGGTAATATATATATATATATTATGTATATATATGTATATGTATGTGTATATATATATACACAATACAAATTATAAACGGTCTCGAAAGCTCATTGACGGCTTTAAATGCATCACAGTTAACAACTTTATAATTATATGGAAAGCTAAACCTCGGTACGATCATTAAATCTGGCACATTTGTAATGATTATATAACAGTCTTTACGTTCATTACCAGGCTTTTTATCTCCATTCTCGCAATTTTTTTTTTAACTTTTATATAACAGCATACACATAATATTAACTTATTTCTCTAAAAACAGCCGGTTGAGACTTAATCCCTCATGAACTTCAGCCGTCTCTCCTATGACGAAACTGAAGTCCCTAAATTTATATCTATGGCGTCGAAACGTTTCTATATGTTTATTCGTTCAATTGTTTTTTTACAATGCATTTGCTTCTAAAAGAAAAAATCATGGGGCATCAAATTTATTTTGAACTCCTTGTATGATCTCCTCGTCCTTTTGGGCATGATGTAATATCACAAAATAAAATGTTTGAAGTACATGTAAAAAAGAAAAAAAAAAGGCAGGCTAAATGTCGTAGGTATCTGAATATAGATCTACACATGTACCAAACAGATGTTTTTCAATCAAAAATTGCAATATTATTCTCAGAAAAAGTAACTTAACCTTGGCCACACTCCTCACATTTTATTAAATAACGATAAACGATAACAATAGTGACACACGCTATGTATAAAGAGCAAATATTTTTATTTGATATAAAATTATAACACATCTGCTGTACACAGAATTCGAGACGGGTTCACATCCTCAATTATCACATTTTTGTTTCAATCCAAAGTAATCGCTTAATAATCATTCATAGCAAGTCAACTCATAGAACTTGAATAAGCATCCACATAATTAGAATAGTCTGAATAAATCAGTAAATGACTTTGAAATTGCAGTGGAGGCAGCACATAGTCAATAGTTGCTTTGTATAAACTTTCTAATTGGTTTTAGGAAACCAGAACTCTTTAGAACCACTCCAAATGTCAATGTCAAACGCAGGTTATGATTTTAAAGCAAAGTCTTGATACTTAGATGTCAGACTCATCACAAGTGTTGACACTTTAGCAAAATCAACGGTGTCGATGTATTTGTTTATAAGTTTATTTACGTATTTGTTTCTTTCTGTGCGTTTTTATTATAGATTTTTCTATTTATTCGTTTATTATTTATTAATCCACTTATTTATCTATGCACTTTTTTTTAAAGCGCACATGGGGTGGGGGGGGGGGGATATCAAAATTGGGGCTCTGCTATTTTTAGACACTTTGACCTTTCCTGATTGCAGGAAAGTAACGGATGGGGCCAGAAACACCACTAAAAGACCGTAAATACTTTAAATGAGATTATGAAAATTCAAATACGATTTTCTGGATATGTGTTTTCTTCATTTTTTTCCCCTAAGATTTTTTTTTTCTGAACCTATTGCCTTCAAATTTTGAATACACATTTTCCATAGCATATGTTCCAATGATTAATATGCATCCAGTTTTCTGAATTTTATATCCGTTTTTTTTAAAAGAGAAATTGAACATTTGGTGGAAAATTGCGAAAAATTTACATCCGTCAATATACATCTCTATATTATAAAATTGCAAGAAAAGCCACAATAGGCTTATGAACTCGAAAACTGCTGAATGGATCCATCTGAAATTTGGCACACAACTTTGTTGTATATGGATCTGTGTTTATATGTACACAAACTCAAAAAAAAAGCTTGCTATCTTTGATGTTACTCTACAAATGCCGTAATACATGTACATGTAATTGTATAATAAACTCGCGTGGGTGCTTGATCCGAATTGTACGTTCGATGGTATGACACGTTCAGAACACATTTTCTGTGAGTAACATTCAGTTTAATCAATCGAAATATCAGCATCGAGGTGCGCATGCTTGCCATACACTTTAAGTCGCAGGGCTATATTATATATTTCAAAAATCTCCCACGGAGACGGTGGGTTCTCTTCTAGGGCGAGGAGGGAGAGGAGAGGTAGTGTGATGAATTTCAGCCGCTAGCACACACTCAGCCTGATTTCTACTCAGCCCAGTCGTTAACTGAAGGACTTCCGTTTTAAAGTTTTCTGTAGGACGCGATATATATAATATATGTATTCTCCTCCCCTCCCCCCCCCCTCCCTATCTCCATCCCCGGCCTCAACTCATTTTTACCATGCTAATTTAGTGTTGTACTTTACAGTGTTGTTTGTTTTTCTTAAACCTTTCAATCCAAAGAAGGTAGGATTATCTCGGCTTTTAGAAGCTGCCAATTTTTGCTGAGAAATTTTGTGGGTAGA